>PVJX010002989.1:104266-116647 GCA_004027295.1 Dolichotis patagonum | reverse complement strand
AAAAAAAAAATAGAACTTCTATGTGATCCAGCAGCTGCTGGGTCTACATCATAAGAGTGGAGGTTACTTCTCACATAGGTAGAATCTAAAAAAAATGAGAGGAGAAATGACATGAAAATAGGAGGAAGATTGTAAAGAAGAGCAGGAGAATAAAAGGGAAAGGAGGGAAGGGTAAGCGGAATGGGTGTGTGGAAAAGATCAAAGTGTGTTTTATGCATGTATAAAATACGCTGAAATGACACCTACTCTTATGTATAACTGAGATGCTTGAGTAAATAAATAAATATCTTTAAAGGAAATAAACAACAACAACAACAAAACAAGCTGAGAATGGTGGCACATGCCTGTAATCCCAGCATTTTGGGAGGCTGAGGCAGGAGGATTGCAAATGTGAACCCAAACTGAGCAATTAAGTGACTAAAAGAGACTCTATATCAAAAAGGGGTGGGCATGTAGCTAAGTGCAAAGGCCCTGTATTCCATCTCCAGTTCTGCACAAAAAAAAAAAGAAAAAAAAAAAGAGAAAAGAAATCCTGCCACTTGGAAAAGTGTGAAGTTTGCCAATGACAAAAGGACTAATACTGTGGGATTCCACTTAGTTGAGATATCTCCAATATTTAGCTCATAGAAACAAAGAATACAAACACAGTGGTACCTTGGTTCACAAACTTAATTTTGCACTTCAGTTTTGGAAAAGATGCCCATGTCTGTGTTTGTACGGGAATAATGGTTGCAACCGTGTTCATTACCCAATGTAGAGTCTGCAAACAATAACAAAATGTTGCCAAACGCAACAATGTTGTGAATCACATTGTTTGCTAACCTAAGCATTAGTGACTGGGGCACCACCCTAGTGAACTGAAACTGAGAGAATGAGGAGTATGAAATTTCAGCGAGTATAAAGTTTTAGTTATGTAGTAAGTAAGTTCCAGATATCTGCTAAACAATATAGTATCTATAGCCAACAGTAGGGGTGTGTGTGCCTCAAACTGTGTCCAGAGGGAGACTTACTGACAGAGTGCTTGCCTTGTTATGTGAAGGTCCTGGGTTCAATCCCCAGGACTGAAAAAAAATTAAATTTGTTTAGAGGCTAAATGTAATGTCAGTGTTCTTACCACGAATCTTGGGAGATGTTCAATGTGTTTATTACCTTGATTGTAGGCATATGTGTTTGCATATGTCCAAATTCAGCAAATTGTACGCATTAAATATGTGCAATTATCTGTATATTAATTATACCACAAAAAGCTAGTTTTTGTGGGGTTGTTGGTTTTGGGTTTTTTGACAGTGTTGATTTGGGATAAGATTTGGGAAACCCAAATCTTTTACACGGAGCTATACCCTGCGTCTTTTTTATTTTTTAATTTGAGACAAGATCTTGTTAAGTCACTAAATTGCTCAGATTGGGCTCAAATTTGTATCCTCCTGCCTCAGCCTCCTGGAGTGCTGGGATTACAGGCATGTATCACCATGCCTAGCTAATAAAACTGTTTTAAAAGACTAAATTAATTCTTTTCTTTAATTTGCCAATTTGTAAAATAATGAGTTCTTAGCATTCTACAATGGTGATAAATTAGTTTAGGACTCTTTCTGTATCGTTAAAATGAAATCATGCATTTAAATATAATTAGTGTGTTTCAATCATCACGGTTATTATCATTTTTAGTAATTTTTTTTCTACCAACCAAAAAAGTTCTTGGTCCACTGACAAATAGCTTTGAAAAACACCCCATTGTTCTGAATGGTTTTTCTTTTCAGTACATAGTTGGCTGCCTTTCTGATTCAAGTGATCCCACAGTGTATGCAGAGCTGGGAAGGGGCTAGGGTTCCACTAGAGCACTACTGCGCCCAGCAGCTGCAGAAAGACCAACTCCAGCCCAGCCTGTGGGTGAGGTAGTCAGGACACAGAGCCTCAGGCCGCGACCTTAGCTCGTGCTGGCCTATGATATAGCAGGCTACTCAGCCCGCTAGGCCTTGTCAGTATCACAAAGTGGTTACTATCAGGATCTTGAACCCCATTACTTGGGTTCAAAGCATGCTCCTACCAAACTTGGTGAAGTTACTTTCTTTCTTTCTGCCTTCCTCCCCCCTCCCCTTGTAGAACAACAGTGCTTCAAGGATGTTATGATGACAAATGAGCTACTCAATGCAAAGCACCATTTGCCTCGCATATGGTGAGTACTCAATAACACATAAGCAGTTATTACCGCTCTCAACATTCAAGCTGCTCCTGGATTCCCTTTATGGTCCCCAACCCTATGCAGGAATAGGGGTTTGAGACCTCAGAAGCATTCAGGAGGCCCTGAATTCCAGTTTCTATTAAGAAGAAAATTACAAGCAGGGTATGGTGCCACACACCTGTAATCCCAGCATTCAAGAAGCTGAGGCAGGAGTATTGGCCGTGAGTTCAAGGCCAGCCAGCACTACATAGTGCGACCCTGTCTCAAAAATATAGAAGGCCAAGAAGGAAGAGGAGGAGAAGAGAGTGTAGGAGAGCGAGGAGGAGGAACCACTGAACTACATCCCCAGCCTCTTTTTAAGGTTTTATTTGAGATACAGCCTTGCTAAATTACTCAAGCTGGTCTCCAAATGTTGATCCTCCTGTCTCAGCCTCCCAAGTAGCTGGGATTGTAGGGGCACACCAGCAAGAAGATTTACTCTTTAGCATTTTCATTCTTAACTCTTTTTTCCTGAGGGCTTCTTTGGTGACAAGTTAGAAAAACCTATTCCGGAAAAGACTAATTTTGTAGAACATCTTCACCCACATTATCTCACTCGATCCACTTAACATTCCTGAACAAAGGCATGTTTTATTACTCCTATTTGACAAACAAAGGAGCTGTGGTACTTTTGCCAGTGTCAAAGAGTCAATTAATGACACACAGAGGAAGCCAACGCCTCATCTCCTGACTCCAACGGCAACTTTTAACTTTCTCAATTGTAACCTCTCTTTCATCTATCAACTATTCATTCAATAGCTGTTTATGGATCATCTATTTATTTGCCAGGCACTGTCCTAGGACTAGCAAGTTGTCGATATGGTGGTGGATTCAGTAATGAAGAAAAGAAATTCATGCATATAAAGAATCCCTGCCTTAATGGAGCTCATAGTGTAAGCAAAAGAGAAACAAACAGAAAAATGTATGTCAGATACCTATCCTTATTATAGACAAAATGAGTGGGTAACGGGGAGTGTAATACAGTAACAAGGAGGGATTATGGTTTTAACTAACCAATCAAGGAAGGGCAGTGGAGAATGTGACATTAGAGGACAAGGCTGTCACATCACAGGTATTTATTTCAGGAGCCATCAGGCAGAGAAGTAGCAAGGACAAAAGCCCTAAGGGCAAGGCAGGCCTGATGGCTCACGGAATGGCACAGAAGGACTGGGGCTGCAGTGAGGCTGAAAAAAAGAAGGAAGTGTCAGGAGCACACTGTGCAGGTCTTGGCACTGTTAGACCATTGGCTTTAATTCTAATAGAATGACATTGGAGGACTGCATAGTCCCTATCGGGAAGTAAAATAAGAAATTATAGGTGGCAATTTTAGGGTAATTCATAAGTATATATGTTTCTGTGAGACAAAAGCCACATACAAGAATATTTAGAGCAGCATTATTCAAAATAAACCAAAACTAGGTACAACCAAAAGTCGAACAGCAAGAAAACAGACAAGCAAGTTGAGTGATATCCATCTACTGGAATCTGTTTTGCTGTGAGAATGAGCTACTGAAATTTATGACTGCATAAGTAAAAATGTAATGTTAAAGTATACAAATCAGACACAGGAGAGTTTATATTGTATAATTTCATTTATGTGAAGTTTTAAAACAGGCAAAATTAATCTATAATAATAACCGGTAATGACTGACATTGGGGGCTGGAGACCCTGCTCAGTGGTAGTGTGTGCCTTGCATGTGCCAGGACTGGTTCAATTCCGAGCACCAAACAAACAAACAAAAGCCGACACATGGTGGTGTCTGTCTGGTGGCACTGAGGAGACTGAGACAAGAGGATCCACCTGAGACCAGAAGCCTGAGACCAGCCTGAATAGCATAAGAGGAAAACATCTCAGAAATAAATGAATGAATAATAAAAAAAAAAAACCTAATGTTTGGATGAGGGCATTCTGGGGTGGTGGTTTCCTATACTGTATATTGATCTGGAGGGTGATTGTAAAAGTGCATTTATTTTATGAGGCTCCTTTAATCTATCTACGTATTGTTTGTACACTTTTCTGTATGTGTCTTACATATCAAGGATGTCTCTTAAATAATACGGGGAAATGCAAGATCTAAAAATCTTTCCATGAACAAGTAATTACTGAGCACTTCTTATTGCAAGGTACCGTTAGCTACTTCCAACTGAATTATTTGATGACTTACTTATTGAGCTGACCGTAGCAGACATTTATGGAAGGAGTCTTAGTTCTTGTGATAGAGTGGAAGAAAGTTTGTCATTCTGAAAGCAGAGACATAGGCTAAGTGAGTCTTTCCATCTGTGGTCTGATACTGGAAAAGACGGAAGAACCTCAAAATAAATATCCCATTTTAAGTGTTATTATGATTTTCAAAACCTACTCCAGCTCTTTTTTCTAAATGTATTTTCAGTTTTTTATTTATTTCTTTATTTGGTACTGGAGATTGAACTCACAACCTCGTGCTTGCCAGGCAGGCGTGGTGCTGCTGAGCTGTATCCCCAGCCCCTAGTTTTCAACTAATACTTTCAGCGTGGGCATTCATATGGATTTTCTTTATCAGGAAATATAACCAACAAGAAGGATGAAAATTGACTACAAAGAAATATGTAATCTCAGTGTGAAAAATCTTTAATTCTACCTGAGAGTAGCTCGGCTTACAAAAAAACCCTCATATTTCTTCAAATGACTTAAAGTCAAATCTTTATGCTTATTCACAAAGCAGCTCTCCCACCTGGCGTTTCAATCCCACCCCCTGGGAAACACCTGACACGGTGGGTGTCTTTTGTTTTATCCATGGAGTATATGGAACAGTTCATTAAAACCATACTCTCAATTAAAGTCGAACTGCATCAGGTCAAATTACCTTACATACACCATGTTTCAACGTTTTGTTCCTCATTTTGTAATGTGAATTTTTGCAGAGGCCCGTGAGGTTTACAACATAGGGTGTAGAGTATTTCTCTAATCCAAGCAGAGTAAGGCCAGATTAGAACCAACACTCATAGGGTGGGAGGAAAACAGCAATGACCCTGAAAAATACTCAGAGAAATAAGGAACTCAGAGCTTAAAACAAATCGTAAACCACAGCTTTCTCCTCCTGAGATGACGGGGGAACATCTGTTTACCAGTTAAACACGCTGCCGTTTACATGAGAGTACGTTTAATGGACGGAGCACCGAGATCACTGGAGGGTGACATGTTTTGTTTGCAGCCGTGTGTGACTGCACAGCCTTTCCAGCCAGCACTCGCATCCAACATAACTGAGGGGCCCTGCGAGGCTCTCCCACTACACCATGTTCTTGCTGTCGAAGCCCAGGCCTGGCAAATGAACAAAGCTGCTCTGGACAGAATGTCTGTGCTGTCAGTTCCATGATGGCAGAGCCACTAGATCCTTCCTGTAGATGTATTAACACTGAGGAGTCATAAGATCTAAAAGCAAGAAAACCAATAGTCTAGTGGCTGAGGTTCTTTTGTTGTTGTCGGGATGTGCGTGTGCTTGTGCGTGTGCGTGTGTTACTATTACTGGGTACTGAACTCTGGGCTTTCACAGTGAGCTACATTTTCAGTCCTTCATTGAGTCTGGGTCTCCCTAAGTTGCCTGGGCTGTGCTGAAACTTGCAATCCTCCTGCCTCTGCTTCTAGTAGTGCTGGGGTACAGGGGTGCACCATCATGCTAGGGTTTGAGTATTTATAATTACTTCAGTCAGCATGTGAAAAGAGAACTTTCCTAAACACCTTGGCTAATAAATTGTCAGTGTTTAAACAACAATTATATTATGAAATGGAAATTAGCCGTTATGATCAAGCCATATGGCTAATATAGTTGATTGATTCATATTTTAGTGAAGATGGAAAGCACAACCCAAAAAACAGCAGAGTAGATTTTACAAAATTAACTAGAGGTTATAAGTTCTATTTTCTTGCATATGTTGGGTTTTTTTACCTGAGGAAGAAAGAAAAATCTCTAATTCTGGATGAAACCTGAATAAAAAGGGTTCAGTGGTTTGATTAACATAAAGATCCCCTGCATAAAATGGTTGCACATATGGGTGCAAACAGATACATATATGTTTGGAGCAAAAAGACATTTAAAAAAGAAGCTATCCAAATGTTGAATTCTGCAGATGACTGCATGAGGAAGAATGGTTCTAGGTTTTTGCTGCAATTTGGAGACAAACTTCAGGATATTTGAAATAGCCCAGCAGTTAGAACGTGCTTGACCGTGTTTCATTTGCAGTCCTCTAACATGAGTTTTCTACAGTAACATGAGTTTTCTACATCCCTGGACCCGATGAGACATGTCTTGGGTTTTAGCCTAGCAAGCTGGGCATAGTTGTCCCTTCTCTTGACTGAGCACCCTGAAGCCCTGCCTGAAACTCACTTTACACTGTGTGCCTAGACTGCCACTTTCCTTCAATTGATCTGAAAAAAGTCCACAAGAGCTGGGTGTGGTGGTGCATGCCTATAATCCCGGCACTCTGGAGGCTGAGGCCGGAGGTCACCATGCATTTGAGGCCGGCATGGGCTCCATAGCAAGTCCAAGGCCAGCCTGGACTATTGAACAAGACCCATCTCAAAAAAAACAGAGAAGAAAAAAGAAATACCAAAAATTTCCGCCCTTTTGGGTTTCTCCTCTTTGCTTCTCTTTGGGGCTTATAACTGTGACTGTTTTTAATGAATTGCTGACTCTATTCTCCTGTGGCAGTGCCAAGTACTCCAACATAAACTATTTCCGTTAACTTTCACAAAGATCCTTTCAAGGAGGCTGTATTATCATCATCTCCACTTTACACAGGAGGAAATTAAGAGGCAGAGAGGCTGGTGGATTCGCTCTTAACACAGCTTCACAGACCAGAAGGCAAGTCATGCAGCTCTCGCCTCCACGCCCTCATTATTTTTCCTAGGTCACACTCAAAGAAGTTTGCTCATTGCTTCTCTTAGTCCTTTGAAACAGGTTTCTAGAAGGTGAAAGTGACTAACGCTGCTCTAATTTAAACAAAATAAAAGGAAGAGAAAGAAGGTTTTTCAAAGTAAACAAAAGGCAGAAATGTATAAAACTGAGACCTTGGATTATGAAAGTGCAAAGAAATCCTCAAATTGTAAATTCTTTGGCATTTTGTAAAAAAATTTTTTTCATTAATTATTATTTAATTTTATAAATTAGGAGAGAGATTGCAATAATATGTGTAGAGTATGTAATGACCAAACCAGGATAGTTAACATTCCCATCTCTTCAATGTTTAAAAATGCTTTGACTAATACAAAATAGTGCATATGTATGAGTTCCAGTGTAATATTTCAATATGTGTACAAATGTGCACGGATTAAATAGGGATAATCAGTGGGATCTATCTCCCTATTCCTACTTCGGTTGGTCCCTGAACATCTGTTATTCATAAAATAGATTATTATGAGGCATAGGGACCCCTTCCTGACATTTTTAGTCCCTGGGCCTGCCTGGGACCACCTACTGTGGACCCGGTTTCCATAGGGTCTTGTGCTGACTGCACGTGCAGAAGCAGGAGAGAAAGGAGTTGAGGTTGTCCATATGTGTGCACAGAAGGGAATGGCATTGCTAGACCGGAGGCACTGTTTTCTGTGCATTATAATTCCTGAAACTTTCACACTCATCCTTGAGGCAGTACCAGTATTTAGGCCCATTCTTCACTGAGGCGCAGAAAGATTCACTATAACGTGCCGGATGTCTCACAGCAAGTCACTAACCCAGGTGAAGAGGGGGCGCTGCAGACTTGGTCAAGTTCACCCCAGGGCCACCTTCGCCAAGCTGGAGGCTGAGAAAGGAGGAAGGAGGCCTTGGGAACAGGGGCCCCAGGGCTAGCTCTCCTAATGACTTCAGCTTCAGTAGACCAAGTCCTCATATACCAATGAATTTCAGAAAGGAATCTAGATAGAGAACCTGGGGATCCATGGCGTCACAGCTTGTCACCCTTGGCCATATGGGCAGTGGAGGTGCATGCCCTTTCAGGAAATCCCGGGGGCTTCCTGGGGAGCCTGGGGATGCTTTTCCAGCTGCTGGGTGTCAGGATTGGCTCGTGATGGGTGGGGAAAGTCGCTGACCACCAGTGCTTCTTCCGGGCAGTGTCTGCGCAGTCTCCCCTAGGGCCTAAGCGCTTCTGGCAGAGATGTCTTCTCTGGTTGTAGCTGCACAACTGACAAAACTGGAGAGCTGGGTCCCTGAGTCTGGGGCCTCTTCCAACAAGCCCTCAGCTGCTTCAGCCCACCGGTTGCAGGAACCTCTTTGACATTCCTTGGTTTATGGGGCAGATAAGATATAACTTTATTTAGCCTTGCTGTTTTGTTTTGCTTTGTTTTGTGTTGTTTAAAACAAGGTCTCACCATTTAGTTCAGGCTGATTTTGAACTCAATATGTAATCCAGACTGGCCTTGCACTGGTGATCCTCCTGCCTCAGCCCCTTGAAGGACTAGGATTACAGGCATGCATCACCATGCCTGGGTAGTTTTTGTTTCTTCAAGGAAAAGAAATGAATTAAAGGAGGTTTAAAAGTCCCACAGATTTGAAGTTCTGTATCACTTGCACTGGTTTGTCTTCATTGGTTTTATTCTGTTATATCCTCTTTAAAATTAAAAAAAAAAAAAGTGCCACAGAGCCAAAATACATTTCCTTCCCTTTCTTTTCTTACAAGCAAAAACCCACGCTGGACCTACAAGGTCACTAACACCTGGAGTTGTATGGGGCTCAGATGGAAGCGCCGACTCGCGCCTGGAGTCTGGAAATTTGGAAAGGCTAGCACAGGCGGCCCTCTGGTTGTTAGGAGACTTTGTCTCCCTCGGGGTCCGTTGGGTGACAGCGGCCTGGCTCGCGGGCTGCCCAAGTTCCGTGCCTGGCGGGGACAGGGATGCGGTTCAGTGACACCGCGGGCCACATGGTTCCCGGGGCGCCTCGGCCGCGGGGCACGGAGATCCCACCCTGCGCCCGGCTGCTTGGAGGGACAATTAATAAGCGCGCGGTTTCTGCTCTTTGCGCACCCACCAGCCGCCCCGCCCTCTGGCCGGTCAGCAACACCCAGTTGCTGGTGGATTTCAGACAAGCCGCGGCACGAGAATCTGGACATCGCGGGCCTCAGCTTAAACGACATGGTCACTGCGCTGGACGCCGGGGAGAGCTCGGGTTCGTGCAGCCAGCGGGGAAGCGAGGCCACCGAACTCTGGACCCCAAAGACCTCCGCTGCTCGGTTTTGAAACTGAATTTAGTTTTGGCCGTGCAGGGCGCGACGTCCGTGCTGAGCCGCACAGACCTGCTGAGAAGACGTAGGCAAGGGAGGCCTGGGCAAAGCCGGCCAGATCTTTCGGCGGCAGAGCCAGATGGCGCCTCTTCCACGGCGGGACACTAAGG
Organism: Dolichotis patagonum; assembly: GCA_004027295.1. Classification (NCBI taxonomy): domain Eukaryota; kingdom Metazoa; phylum Chordata; class Mammalia; order Rodentia; family Caviidae; genus Dolichotis; species Dolichotis patagonum. Next base: position 107,074 of record PVJX010002989.1, on the reverse strand, counting down.
TCGGCCTCTCTGCCCCACCCGCTGCCTGCCGGGTCTGACTGCCGAGCCGGGCCGAGCCCAGGACCTTAAGGGCGCACTTGTGCTGATCCTCGCTGGCGCTGGCGGAAGGAGCCGCGCCGTTCCCGGTCCCCGCCAACCCTGCCTCCAGCACTTCCCGCCGCGGTGCCTAAACCACCTTGTCACTCCGCTGGACGCTGGGGTTGCGTGATGGGCTGCGTGATGGGCGCTGGCGAAGACGGAGCCCAAGACCCAAAGGCACTGTGGCCTGGGACTGCAGGGCCCCACACTCTCCTTGTGCTGTCAATAAGCCAGGCCCCAGGCTGTCCTGTGAGTTTCAAAAGCCACGGCCAGGCATAGAGGGGAAACGCAACTGAGGGCCTCCTAGGCCGCAGGTCCCAAGAGCTTTCACCAGCTTTTCACCGGCCTGAGGGTGGAAACTTCCAAGCTGTGTTCGCCAGCAGACTGTGATTTTATTATCTCCTATAAACCATACAACAACACAGAGGGAAAGGCTCTGGTTTACACCCATTTTACAGATGAGAAAACTGAATGGAGAAGTAAAAATGTCAACCACCTACACGCTGGCTAGAAAGAGCCCAGTGACCCCAGTGGCATGGGCACAGGGAGGCAGAAGCAGCCTACAGTGCTCTCCCCTGCTCCAGACTCAGCCACTAAACTGGTCAGAGGGTTTTCAGGGGGAGGCAGAGGACCAGAGCCCAGGAACAGGCAAATCGTGTGATGTGGATTCTAATCTTGGCTCTGGATAGTTTAGCTATGTGACCTTGGGCAGGTTGCTTACCCACTCTCAGCTTCTATTTTCTAGACTAGAAAATGAGCATAAAATACATAAAGCAGGTAGAAAACTCTCAAGATCATTGTGAGGATTAAGTAAAATAAGAGGATTGAGTTTTTCCTGTTTCCCTCCTCAGTTTCCCACTGCCTAGTACAGCACCTGATCCTACTGAAAGCTCAAGATATTTTCCTTCCTTCCTGCTTTGTGGAATAAATGAGACTTGGACAATAGAGGGCAAGGGATGAGAGGGGAGTGGAGGAAGGGAAAAAGACCAAATGGGCAGGTTAGCACTGCTTCCAGGTGATGGGAAGGCCCTGGTGTGAGTTTTATCTGTATTCACTCAATCTTCCCAAAAGTCCATTGCAGTAAAACTATTACTTTCTCTATTTCACAAATAAGGAAACTGAGTCACAGGAAGGACCAGTAACTTGATTACAGTCACAGCACAATTGAGCAGCAGAGCAGAGACTCAAACCAGGAAGCCATCCAGCCTCCCCTGGGAGAGGCAGGAAGGGACCATATGGCAGGAAGGGAAGAGGGGACAGTTAGAAGCTGAGTCTGCAAGGTCTCTCTAGGGTTCCCTAAAGTTCAGATGCCTTCAAATCTGCCCCCCATCTGTGTCCCCCAACTTCTGCAAGACCCACAGAACGATGCCTAGGAGGCCTTGTCTTCAGACTCCATGCTGGCCTTGCCCTTGGGCCTTGGGCCTTCTGCTGTCACACACTGCTCAGAGTCCAGGTCTTGGCAGCCGTCTCCATCCCCATCCCACCTTGGCCAGGCCTCCCTTCCTCTCACCACCACCCACTAGACCGCCGCAGTCATCAACCCATCAGTGACACTGTTCTGTCCCCATTCTTGGGAACCTCCACTCTGCACTTGGAGATCTAGTGGGGTTCCTAAGAAACCTCCGCCCTATCCTGGAGACGGACCCATGCCATCTCATGGCTATTTCTCTTGTGTTGATTTTGAGTTTCCATTCTGGGTGAATCTGAAGGGCAAAGTGAGTTCTGGGCTCCTGTCATTGAGGTGAGCAAACCTGGTAAAGGAGAGAACCCAGCGGCCCCCAGCCCTTGGGCACATTCCTTCCCAGCCTCTCCCCACACTTCTGCCTAAGGCAGGTATTTTCTGGCCAGGGCTTTTTCCTCCCTTACCCCAACCCACCTCAACCCACTCCAACCCACCCCCACTGGGCTTCTTTGTTCTTGCTGGCCCCAAACCCATTCTCCCAGCAGCAACGCTTGCCTCTTCAGGGAGTTTTAGATTGTCCTCTGTCCATATCATTTATTCATTCGACAGACACTGAGTTCAAAGCACTGGGGGGAAAGATACCCAACTAAAACCCAGTGCCTACCCCCTCCTGCTACCAATTTTTAACTAGTATGTTCTTGAGGAGGAGGAAGAAATCAAGGGAGGCTCCAAAGAGGTGATTCCAAGGGTGATTAAGATTCAGGAGGTCAGAGAAGCTGATGGGAATGTTTCTGGAGAGTACTCAGGATTTTGCAGTCACATGGTTCTTGGCACAAATTGATAGTAAGAGAGGCAGGGGGCTGAGTTTGGAGCCTTGGTGAACCTTTCCCAGTCTTATAACCCTGAGCATCGCACACTCAAGGAACCCCCTGCAAACTGACTCTGCCAGACCTTGCCATCCCTCAGCATTGCTGAGACCATTCCTCTGAGTGGGGAAACCAACTTTTCCAAAGCACTGACCCCTCTCCATTACCTGGGACAGTAGGAGAGGGTGAGAAGCACTGGCGCAGGGGTGGAAGCAGTCTCTCAGATGAAAGCCCGGCATTGCCACTGGCTACAGAGACCTGCTTTCAACATTTTCTCTCCTGCATCTCCTGGCTTCCCATCAGGGCTTTAGGAAACTGCAGGGAAGTAGTGTCTCTGGAGATGGCAAGCAAACCCCAAGCTTGATCCCAAGGAGAAGGGCCCCTGGTTGTGACTCCTCTGCAGTGGCCTGGAGGGAGCCGCCCCAGATGCCTAGCATCACTCTTGTGTTGACCTGGCCAGCC
>PVJX010002989.1:91766-99266 GCA_004027295.1 Dolichotis patagonum | reverse complement strand
GGAGACTAAAACTGGGCAAGTTAATTAGATGGAAGAATTAGTTTTGTTTACCTTCTTTGTAGCAGCGCCCCTCACCCCGTGTGTACACTCTCTGTATCTGTATTGGCGCGACGACGTCTATATCGCGCATCCGAGCAGACACTACTCCTAACCGTTCTTATCTGTTTAGCCAGCCAATTAACGTTAAACCAATGTTTGGACGTAGTGCGTATCTCCTATAAACATGAGTAATGTATTTGCCGTAAAAATAATGATTAGAATGAATTAATCCGTCTGATATGTGTATTATATGGATTTAAATATGTTGTTTTAAGAGATTTTCATAACCCTAGATGCCACAGTTAAAAACAAACACCAGCACGCACCGTTTTGCAATCTCTTAAACAAATAAAATTGCTTTGATTTAAATAACATTTATTTTACATGACCAAACACAATAAATAACGTGATATACAAAGCTTTATAATTATTGCACATTTGTAAAATATCTTACAGTGAGTTCATACAGCCAGCAATATTTAAAGCACGAAGACTTTATTTACAGTTTTATTTTAATATAATAACCAGATCCAATGGACCTAACATAAGATGAATTTTTGTTAATTTTACCAACCAGCGTTCTCATCAATCATATATATTTTGGGGGGAAATGTAAACATTATTGCCTAAAGTACCTTATATACATCTGATAGCTGATCATAACAAAGGACTTTACCAATCTAGAAAGGTAAAGCTGATAAAAGGGTAGCATATTTTGGTTTATTTTAAATTATATATTAATATTTTTAAATGTAAACTCAGTTAATAAGCGCTGGTATAATCAATATTTTACACAAGTAGTCTCATCTCTTAGAAAACAGCAAGTTGAGTTTTAGATCATTGCCATTTCCTTGGGAAGTTCTTTAATATTTTACGGGAATATTTTAATAGATCCCAGGAGTTTTGAAATACTGCTTCCCCTTGAAATATTTTCCTTTAGATAAAAATAATAATTTCTCCTGGAAAATGAATTATTTCAGAAGTTTACTGAAAGCCTATTGTTAGGAAATGAAATTTTAAAATCCAGTGTCTTTAAATGACAAAAATATGTCAGGAAATGAGTTTAAAATAAATCACATAAAATAGTGCCAATGCAGATGGATAGCTATGTGTGTATCTCTTACATATGTTTTTGTATAAGAGCACGAATATATATATGCATATATGTACATATACATATATATACACAGACACACGTAGGTAACATACCTACATTTTAATACACACACATACTCACTTCGCTGGGCCTAAACATGCACTAGCAAGTTATTTTAGGGCTTCAACTCTTCAGAAAATCTCATTATGTGAGGAGTGAAGTGGCTCTGCGGGGAGCATTATGGAAATATCTGGGCTTGATTTAATGAGGCTGTTCACATTGGTGGAATATCAACTTAACAGAGAAAAGTCTACCCAGGGTGTCCAAGTTACCAAAATGAAAATTGGCAATTGAGATGATAAGAACGTGGCTTTCTTCTGCGAAATCACTTCAGGTAACAGAGATAACATTAAATAACATACATTCTATGCACCAAGAACAATGTTTTATGTACCGAGTCTCTTATCCGTCTCTCCTAATGACTTCCCTTAGCGGGTTGTTAGTACTTGACAGCAGGTCTCCGTGCGGGGAACTTTTCTCCAATTCCACATTCAAAGGAGGTCCATCAGAGAGCATGATTGGCAATTTTCGTCATAATCTGCACATTATTAGCATCAAAATTGACGTGGCAGTTAACACTGGTGGGTTTTGATGTACCTTTCTTCAAGTTCAAGGAAACCCCTCCTGTAGCCAGGGTTAGCAGAGCGGGTCTCAGTAACTCAGCGGTGGCTTTGCAGAAAAGGCGCAATAGACATGCGTGGAAAATATGCCAAGAACCATTTTACCCGAGGAAAAGGAAAGCGAAGAAGGAAAGGGTCGAGGAGAATAGAGTTCAAACTTAGAAAAGTGTCTAAGGAAATGTTTCAGATAATATATACCTAGAGATTCAAGTATTTCCCAGATCGAGTGGAACCCGGTACTAGTTGGAAAACTGAGCTGGAAATGCCTCTCCGCACACTACAGTGATCTGTCAATCTTGTCCTAACCTTTCCTTCTTTTCCTTCGTCCTTCCTTGGCTGGGCTGTGGCAACCTCATTAGCCATCATCTTTGCATAAAATATGCAAGACACTTTCATTTCGTCGGTACCCAAACCAAAGACCAAAAGAGAACAGCGGTGGACCCAGGAGGAGGCGCGACCCCCGCCCCTTCCCACCTCGTCTTTGTCCTGCCCGGAAAAGGCTGCTCCTGCGCTCCGGGCCTTGCTCCCGCGCGCGGTACACGCTCTGGTCGCCAGCACTCCCGCAGCCACCCGCTCTGCCCCCTCCCGGCTTTCTCCCACTTCCATTCTCCTGCTCTCCACGAACAGGACCCCTAACAAGCTCAGGCGGAGAGAAGATTTGCCACCTCCTTCCACCCTCGTTAGAAAAGAAAAGAAGTCTAGAAGAAAAAAGAGCAGCAGCATAAACCTCGGGAGTGACTCCTCCTCCCCAAGCACTAGTGCACCCATTCCCCTCCCCTCCGTCGCGGTCACCCGTTGCCTCTGACCACGCGGTTGAGCCCCAGACCCCGGGCTGAGGGCGCACAGGGGGCCGGGTTTGAGGGAGGGGAGATTGTCTTCGGGGAGACCAATAGCTTTAGACAGCGGAAAGTGGGGCCCGGACGGCGGGAAACATAGAGGAAGGAGAAGAGGGGAGACGGATGGATGAAAATACAAAAATAGAAATAATTTGGGGGGCGCCCACCAGGCTTTCACACTGGCTCCTTGCCACCCCCACCCCCATTCACCGCAGGTTCCTTTCGACCTCTCGCGCTCCGGGGCGCCCCCTGGCGGCAGCGACGGCAGCGGGCATCGCGCGGAAGGAACAGGGGGAGCACAAGGCGCGTGCAAGGGGCGTATGGGGGCGCACAAGGGACCCCAGGACCCCCGACAGCGGCAGGCGCGGCCCCCTGGCGGCGGCGATGTAGTTATCTGGTCAGCGGCGCCTCGTCCCTCTGGTCTGGAGGACTCACCGCGGTCTTGCTGAGGACCGCGGCCGAGTAGGGCAGGAAGCCGCTCTCGGAGCGCGGCGCGGCGGCGCTACAGCCGAAGTCCGAGCCCCCTGCGGCCCCCGCGCCGCCGCCTCCGCCGCCGCCGCCCCCGCCGCCCCGGGAGCCGAGGGCCGCAGCAGCGGCTGCCGCAGCGGCCGCCGCCGACTGACTGCTGTGACAACTGAGGCACGAGCAGGGCGCCGAGCCGCCGCTGGGGGGCGCCCCGGCCGCCGCCGCAGAGGAGGCCGCTGCCGCTGCCGCTGCTGCGGCGGCCGCGGCCGAGGCCGCACTGTTGAGCCCTGCAGCGGCCGCGGGCGCCTGGTAGAGCCCCGGGTGGCGGAAGCTGCACAACAGCTCGGGCCGCGAGTAGGGATGCGAAAGCGCGCGGAAGGTGTCCAGCGGACGGATGGACGTGGCGAAGGGCGACGACGCCGCGGCCGCTGCGCCCGAGGCTGCAGCCGCCGCGGCGGCGGCCGTGACGCCCACGTGCGGGTAGTAGTGCAGCGGCACGTGCGAGTGGAAGGGGTAGGGCAGGCTTCCGGTGGCGGCCGCGTGCGTCATCATGTAGGTGTAGAAGCTGGGGTCGGCCGGGTGCGGCCACGACATGGCCAGGCGCTGCCGCTTGTCCTTCATGCGCCGGTTCTGGAACCACACCTGCGGGGACAGCCCGCCGCGCCCGCGTTAGGAGGCCGCGTGCTCGGCCCCCGCCCTCCCGCACCTTCGGGGGGTCTGGCCTAGTCCTCTGCACCCGGGTCCCCTCTGCGCCCCAGCGGGGACAGTGTGGACCGCAAGGCATGGCACGCCCTGCGAGTACCAGGACTCTTACTCTCCCCACCCCCTCCCCCCCTGGTGCAGCTCGTCGGGTTTTGATCTTTCAGTTCTGACTGCATTTTTTTGTCCCAACTCAACCTTTCCTCTCCAGGCGCCCTGGCCCCGCTGAGCACCCGCCTCTCAATCCCTGGATTTGCACGGGGATTTCGAGCAGCCTTAGAAGAGAGGTTGGGTTGCAGTTTCTCTGCGCGGTGGCCGCTCAAGGTCTTCAGCCTGAAGGCTGCGAGGACCTGCCCCTAGGGGTATGGGTCTGATCATGGCTTTGAAGCGATGATTTTGTTGGAATTATTTGCCTTAAATGAGTGGGGAGAATAAGGTCCCCATAAACCAGAAAAGGGACTTTTCTGTACTTCTAACACCGTGCCTAATAAAGATATCTTTCGTCACAACTCCAAATTAAATAAAGCCTGATCAGATTGGAGAAGGACCCCCACACTCCTCTCCTATACCAAGGAGTTTTCTCTTTTTCTAGCGTGTCAAATGCTCCGAGAACTATTCACCCTGTCTCCGGGCTCTGTCTCCCAGGCGTATAATAAAATTAATAACCTAAACGGATATACAAATAAGGGCAATGTCGTTGAGTTTTTTCCCAGGAGATTGCCTTTTTCTTGTTGTCTGAGAGAAAATGAAAATGTTTAGGAAACTACATTCTCAGGCCAATCGATTTTTTTAAAAATAGCGTATCCTTTTCTCCATGTAGTAACGATTTATGTGCAAAAAATAAATATCCAGTATCATGAGCAAATGAAAAGCGCCCCTCCAGATTCGTGTCAGAGGAACAAAGACCGGCTGGCTTTGCCATGGAGGGGAGAGTGGGACCTGGGTGCGGGCGAGGGGCATCTGGGCAGGCAGCGGGCAGAACCGAGCAGAGGCGAGGGCCGGTTTGTGGCCTCGGTTCCGCCAGCGGAAGACTTTCTAAGTCAGCCAGGCCCCCAACCATTCGGATTCGGCACCTGAGAAATAAATACTGTAAGCCAACGCCTTTAGTGCCTAACCTCCCGCGGATTTCCTGGCCCTGCGCTAAATCTAGCCACAAGGAAAAGGAGAAAGAGGGGAAAGAAACAAATCAACCCAGGCGCCCCGGGGGAGGCCAGCCAGGCGCCGCACTGGAATCGATACCTTGATGGTGGTTTCGGGCAGGTTAAGCGCCGCGGCCAGCTCGCACCGGCGGGGACGCGACACATAGTTTTCCCGGTAGAACTCCTTCTCCAGGCGCGCGATCTGCTCACGGGTGAACGCCGTGCGGTAGCGCCGCACCTGATCAGCGCCGGAGCCCGAGCCGCCCAACGCCGCACCCCCTCCGCCGCCTCCGCCGCCGCCTCCATGCAGGCTACCGAGGCCTGAACCCGACGCTGACGTCGTGGTGCCGGCCGCCGAGCCGCTCTCCGTGTACCCTGGCAAACAAACAGGAGAGAGCGCGTGAGTCGCGGTCCGGGGCCAGGAGCCCAGAAGCCGGAGCTGCTCGCAGATGGGGGAAATCGCGTCAGGAAGCAAAGTAGCTGTCGGAATTGATGGGGTCTGTCATGCTTACGAATTGCTGCCCTTAATGGAATCAATAAAGTTTGGAGAATCCTTCATAATCAAACAATAGGAACGGAATAAGGGAGTTTTTTTTTTAATAATTAGAAAATTTCCACAGGGCAGGAAAATTGGCCAAGGGAGAACCCCTACCACGGGGTACAGTTTGAGATGGTCTGCGTTGATGGACCCTCAGGGCAGCTTTCTGTACAGACTCAAACCTGTCTGACAGTCTTTTGCATTTGGTTTAAAATATTTTAACATTTGCAAGACAGCAGCAGCTCCAACCTGAGCCGTTAGCGAAGTGGAATCTACTTTTCAACTCTCTCCCTGCTGGTCTGAGTGCTGTCGCAGACGCGCCCGGGCCAGGCTCTCTGACTTACCCATACAAAAACCCCTGCACCCGGCCCTGGGTGGTCAGAGGCAGTGAGTTCAGAGCAGCTGCCCAGGGCGCCGGCAGCTCCGCCGCTGGTTAGGGGTCTGTCTGAGCGCTGAAGTCCCTAGATCCGCACACAGAGACATTTTTGGGGACTCGGAAGCCCGGGCGCACGGGCCTGGCGCCCCAGGCTCTGCAGGCCTTTGGCGCTGGAAGGAGCAGAGCCGGAGGGCACGGTCCCTGCCTGCATTTTGTCTCCTCCGAGCCAGCTCGGTGCAGCCTACTGGCGGAGGGGCAGAGAGGGGCAAAGACGCGGGGAGGACGGCTGTGGGCCGCGGAGGAGCAGAGGATGGGGCTGCACGCGCGATTACCTTTGCCATTGTTTTCCTTGAGCGGCGCGGCGCCCAGGCCGCCGGGCGAGCGCAGCGCCGAGCATCCCACCTCCACGTCGCTGCTCATGTCGGCCTCGGCGGCCGCCTCTGGATAATGGCCCGGCTTCTTGCGGCTCTCGGTGGCGGAGGCGATTTCGGAGGAGACGGTGCTTTCGCTGCCCGGGTGCTGCAGGTTGAACAGAGTGTCTATTTCGAATTTGCCCTTGGCGGGGAGGTCTCCCAGAGCGCCGTGCAGGGGGGCGGACGGTAGGCGCGGGCTGAGGCGAGCGGGGTGCTGCGAATTTTCCAGGGCCTCGAGCACAGCACTGCCAGCCGAGTCGGACAAATTGGAGAACCTCTTGCCGGCCGTGGGGCTGTGGAGCCCTCTCTCCATCAGAATCATCTCTTTTCTTATTCTTTCCATCATCTCAGCTTTCTAAAAAATGTCACAGTGGCCAGGCTGTCCCGTCCTAATGATGGGCTGCGCCTAGGGCTAATTCTCATTCAGTCCCAGAAAGCGCCTCTAAATATTATTATCTCTTTTGGAGGGAGGCGAAAAAATTGTGGGATGCCAGAGCGAGGGAATGACTGGTCAAAATGACCCATACATCCTTCTGAGCCCGAGATGTCATTCATCAAAAAGTAGCGCCCGCTCGTCATTAAGGTACGAATGACGCCGTTCGAATAATCATTTATTGTAACAGGTTTATAAGCAAATAAATACACGCTCCTGTCAGTGGGTAATGAAGGCGGCTTCAGAGCAGACAAATAGATCCAGGTAGGAGACGAGAAGAGACAAGAAGTGAGGAAGAAGGCTCCGGTCCTTTGCCCGCTCCGAGCCAGTTCTGCTCGCCCGGGGGTTTGGCCTCGGGGGTGAAATTGACAGTCTGATTAATAGAGCGCTCCGCGGCACATTTCCCCCTTCATTTAGGGGCATCATTACGCTCTCAGTTTGCTGGGTTGCCCCTTAGGTCCTAATCATGCAGCGCCTTCCTCATTTTTCCACGGACACAGATACGTGTTAAATAATAGATAATGCTTTGATTTTCCAGAGTAGATCCTCTGGAAGGTTTAAAAAAATTTACAAGCTGGGGGCGTAAGGGGGGGGTAGGGGGAGGATGCAAGAAGAGTTGCGTAAGGACAAGACCTTATGCTCCTGTCTGGATTACTTATCTTTCTGTTTTCAGAACCAAATATGTATTTTATTTAACAAATAGGACGCTGAGTTCTCTCCCCTTGTACTTCATCTCAGCTTGGGTGCTCTCCTCCCACCACGGGGTGTGTGTGTGGAGAGAGAGAG
>PVJX010002989.1:0-91666 GCA_004027295.1 Dolichotis patagonum | reverse complement strand
CTCTCTGATTTTCTAACGCTGCTTACGGAGTGCGTGCAAAACTCAGAGTCCTTGGGGTTTTGTTGCTGTTGTGGTTGGGGGTTTTTTAGTTGTGCTCTTTTTTTAATTTTATAATCCCGTTGATGGATCGCCTTCTCGCCTACGCATCTTCCCTAGGGGAATGAACTAGCCCGGACGGTTTGATAGCAGAATTCGGCAGCTAACTTTAAACACAGTCGCGATTTACAAGCCGTGCAGGCTGCTCCGAATCCACTTTTTACGTTGACCCTTTTCCCCCTCCCTCCTCGGATAGATTTATTTGTATCGAAGTAGCCGGATCTCGAGGTCAGGAGGGGAAAGAGGAGCCCCAGCCGGCCGCCCCTGCCGCCTCTCGGCCCTCCCTTCCCCGCCGGGCTCTGGCCTCTCCCCGCCTTCCCCTCCTCCGCCCCGAGCCTTACCTGCGGCCCCGGGTGCGCCCCGCGCTCAGCCCCGGAGCGGAGAGTGGCCGACCAACCTTGCTGCAGTTCCTCGCGGCCGGAGCTTGGCGGCTGAGCCTCCTGGCGATAACTTTGATGGTCATAATGACGCTGGTGGCAACCATTTTAACGAAGATCAATCTTCAGCGAGGGCCGCTCCTCATCTCCTCCCGCGCTTGCGCCCCACCCTTCCCGACCTCCGCGGCGCAGGACCCGCCCGCCAGGCGCGCGAGGGGGAGAGATTCCGGACAGCGGCGAGGACGCGAGCGGACAGGGACCGGACACGGAGGCTCTGAGCCGGCCCTTAAGCTTCCGAAGCGGCCCGGAGACCCCGGCAATCTGGGCGCAGGTCCTGCACCCCGGAGCCACGGTCAACTCAGACCCCAACCCGGGCCCCTTCCGTCCCACCCTCCGACACACCCAGCACCTCGGGGTGTGCGAGGGGCGAACCCAGGATCTATTTGCCCATCTGTCTGTTGGCGCTTTCCTTTTAACCTTAGACCCCTTGGGGGCGCGTCAGGAATGTAAGGGGAGGCGAGGTGTGAAGAACATTTATACACACATAGACACATATATAATCCACGCCAAAAGTTTCTCTCCTGTTCCCCTTGGCGCCAACTTTCTTCGACCACGCGAATTTTGCTTAGAAAATCAATTCCACTTCTTTAAGGTAATAAACGCAAAGTTCAGTAGGCGCGCAGCGTCTGGGGGTCCAGAGGGGCGAGGAGAGACGGCTGGGAACCCGGAGTAGGGGGCCAGTATTCTGATGAGGGCTTGACCGGGCGTCCACCTTGACCCTTGTCCCTGTGACTACATAGCCCAGAGAGCTCTGCGCTCTCCTCCTGCAGGCTTTGGGGCCAGTAGTGCCAGGGGAGCCCAGCCCTGTGGACTCCCCCACCTGCTCCTCAGTCGTACACCCACCTCCAGCGTTCTTGGGAGTCGCTCCCCCAGTGCCCCGGGGAGGGCCATCTCCCTACCCAGTCCAAGTTTGCTCTGGGGACTAAACCGGGCACTGTGGTCCTGGTTGGGGGGAGGGCAGGGCCCTGTCACGGTGGGGGCGCGTGGAGGCGCTGCCTGGGCGGAAATTCGCAAACTCCTTTATTGCTGTCGTTTGGCGCCCCCATCTGTTTTCCTCGCGGTTTCGGCAGCTGTAAGCAGCTTTTCAATCGCAGAAGCCGCCGCTGGGGGTTGAGGTGCGGAGCGCGACCCCCGTCCTCAATGGCCCTGCCCGCGGGTCTCCCACATCCTCCCTTTCCTCTGGGACCTGGCGCCTCTCGCTCCAAAGACTGCGCCAAACTCGACCTAGGTCTGCTGAAAAGGGGAAACATCATTTTTCGGCGTCACCTTCATTCATTAGTGGTTTTGAGAACTGTTTTACACCTTTTAAATAACATTAATGAGCCTTTCTTACAAAAAGTGCATTCGAGACCATGTCAGGGAAACTACTCACAGTAAAAGACACCTATAACTTCGCTAAAGCACGTTTAACAGACAATAATATTTCAATTCCGCAATCACAGGTAGTGGTAATGTGAATTCATTGAGATGAAGTCCTTACTATACAGTTACTTTTTACATATATCATCACTTGTAAATTTCACAGAAACTATGAAATTATATTATCTTCTTACCAGGTATGAGAAACTTTCAACACAGAAGAGTTCAGCAACTTATTCATGATTTAAACTTATCTTCAATAATATGCAAGTCACAATGTAATTCAAAGTATTGGATAGCATTTCTTGTTTTTCTCATGGTGCGTATCATGTTTAAATTCAGGCCTTCTCAAAAACGCTGAGCCTGAGTAGAGGACAGAGAGACGAATGCAGTGATGTTGATGCGTATGGATGAAATACCTGACACTCCTACGTCTCCCAGGATGTAGAGGCTGAGGCTGGGAACTGGCTTAGGAGATGTCCTGGGGTTTTGCAGCCTCTGCTGACTTTAAATCCTTCTACTCACTACCAAGGTGCAGGACCTGCTCAATAAAACAAGAATCCAACCCAATGTAAACTCATGTAGCTTGGCAGGGATTTTTAAGATGGGGTGTGGAGTACAGCGAGCGAAGGACTTGCTCCATGTGGTCTGAAAAACACTTCTTTGCCCCAGAGTAAGAATGATATGGACGAAACCTAATTTTTGCGTTAGCCTCCCAGACTAAATACTTATTTTTTGTGCAGCTGCGGGTCTTAAGGGGTGAAATGTTAAAACAGTTTTGGCCTGAGACTGAAGGTAATAGAAATCTGTCTCAACTGCTCCACCGGAGGGACGCCGGTAACCGTGAATCTGCAGCGGAGCCCTGTGGTGGCTGAGCCTGGCTCTCCTCTTCCCAGCCTCCGTCTGGCACGGGCCTCTGAGGCCTCCATCGCAGATCCAGATCGGCATCGAGGCAAGACTGCTCCAGCACGGGGCCTGCGGTGTGTGGTGCGACAGCAGCACCGCCAGGGTCTGGGCTGTGGGTCCTGGCCACGTCTCTTCTAGACCAACTGCAATCTCCATAGCTGGGAGTTTCGGTTTTAAGAGAGCCCGAGGGCTTGAGGAACCAGGCCTGACTCCACACTGCTAATTTCATGCTCCCGTCCCGTGGCAGGCAAGCCTCTAGCTCTCTGTGTCCCCTGGGTCTGTCTGGACGCTTCTTTCTCTTTCCTTCTCCCGCTCTCCCTGCGATCCGCGCCACGTCGGGGACTGTATTAGGTGAGAAGTTCCGTGGGTACTTTCTTCCTGGACGGAGCTATTCAGGCCGGTCGCCTGCCTGCAACTCCTGTGCCCTCAGAGGCGACACAAGAACTTGCAGGGACATCTAGCGCCAGGCTTGGGGAATTACGTGCCGCCTAGCCGAAGCATAGCCGACCACTCGCATCCTCGCCTGCCTTTGCAGTCTTGCTTCACAGTTCGGCGCTTTCTTAGCCTTTATCCTTTTGTCTTACTGCTGACTGCGGCATAGGTTCCCCGTAAAGACTGTGAGCTCTGAGAAATGCAGATGGGCAGATAAACACACCTTTTTCTCCTTTACTTCCCACAGCCAACAGTGAGATTTACTGGGTTTAAGTTAACAACAGTTTTACTAGAAAAGTGTGTTCCTAGGACCAACCCATACCTTGAGATGTCAGACAAAACTGCAGCAAATTGCAGTCTCAACTTTTATTAAATTTTTTTAAAATAATAAGTAACTGGGTTTTCCAGCTCAGAACCCATCCTCTGGTGTCCCCTTTGTAAGGAGTTTAGTTTTTCTTTTTGAAGGAAGACATTTACTGTTTAATTCCCTCCAAGACCAGAGGAGTTCTGTCTCAAACAGGGACCTGCTGCCCTATGGGAGGCAAACCTGGCTTCACCAAGTAATGTTTTGTGTTTAGGAAGGATCTTTGTTGTTGATGCAAATAATTTTCATTTAATAAAGCCTAACTTTGTTGTTAAACTGAAAGGGAATGCCTCTCAGGCATAGAAAATGGCCAAAAGAATAATGCACTGACTTTTGCTAGAGCCCTCTTTGTGTACTCTAGGTAGTGTTGTGGGATTTGTTTTTTGCTTTTTTGTTTGTTTGATATTTTCAGCCCGGGTGGTATTCCACCTGGAGATGAGAAATTGGGTCCAATGTTAGCAGGACTTGGTTAAGAAATTTGTTCAGCCAGTTCTACTAGACTTAAGAATTTGGCATTAAGACTCTTTCTATGCTGAATCTTTGGCTTCTTACAAGTTAATTAGGAAGGTGTCTTGTACTTCCTGGTTGTGGCCATCAAGAGAAATGCTTTCAAAGGAGTCCCCAGGACCGAAGTCTGATAGGACCCTGTCATCCCAGTCTTAATAGCCACAGATTATGTGGTTAATTGAGCTTATTGCTGTCTTGGCAAGCAGAGCAACTTCAATAAATCTGCCCTGAGCTTGCTCCCCGTCACGGCAAAACCACAAAGCCTAAATTGCAGCCCATATTCAACTATTCCTCAAACCCAGACAGGAGTACAACTTGAAAGATCATCTATAAGGAAGAAAAGGGAGAGATGACTTCTAGAACAGCCTCAGTTCTCCAAAAAAAAAAAAAAAAGGTGCTCAGGAAGTGAAATGAAGAAGACCAAGGGATGCGAGAGTGATGGGAGAATAAAGTGGGGCTTTAGGAAACAAAGGACATCATGAGTTTGTCACCAAAATCAGGAAATGCAGCAAAATGTATTTTTGAAGAATGTGGATTTGAAGATATCTGTCACTGTAACAGAAAAAAATCATTTAACAAAATCTACTTCTTTTGTTAAAATCCTAGTATGAAACACACACATACAAATGTAAGCCTCAATCTGTACTCCTGGATAATTAAAGAAAATGATTCCAGTTAAGTTTCAGGCTGAAATCAGTTTAAACATAGCATGTACAAGCTAAATGAAATGTTTCTGCCAATTCAGTCTCAAAATTCTTCCACTAACTACCACCCCTGTGTTGTAAACTATGTACCACATTAGTCCATAAACAGATCAGCAGGATTTTGTCTAGTACTCAATAATAGTCTTGTCTTGGGATACTGGGACATAGGGGCCCACATAGGGCCCAATCAGAGGTATTTTCCTAGGGGTAACCCCCTTCTACAGGGCTGGAATATCAAAAGCTTTTCTGGAGGCAGTGAAACCAACAGGATCAAATCAGGATGCAAAAAGCAAAACTCCTTATTATTCAAAATCTCCTTGATCCCAGAATATTCACCAGGATAAGCCGAGTCCAAATCCTGCCATTGTCCCTCAGGACCTTTACAAGCAGGGCTACCATTGAGAAATCTCAGCCTGAACATTAATTCAAATTTGTCTCCTAATTCAGCACAAATTTAATTTGTTGCATGGAGAATTAAGCCAAAAGTGATGGGCTTGCTGAGATTAGTAAAACCTTATAAATTTTTCCTCCTTATCTTAATTTCACTTTCTTCATTTTAAACGTAAAAATGTGTTTATCGGGGAGAAAATGGGACTGAAGAACATAAAAATGTATTTATCGGGGAGAAAATGGGACTGAAGTCCAAGAGCATAAAGTCACAAAAATATTTAGTTTTAAGAGACTGAAAATAATTGTTCCCAGTTTGGTCTTAGAAATATCTTAGTAAATTTTTGAGGTCATAGAAAAAAATTAAAAGTATCTCCATGTTTTCTTTCTCACTGAGAAAAGAAAGAGAAACAAAGGAAAAAGCAATGCATCTCCATCTCTAGGTGGTCTATGGCTAATGGTTTGGTACCAGAATTGTTGGGTAGAGAATCTAGCCAATCCTCTTCAAAAAGTCAGCAACTCCGTCACCTGGCCTTAGCTAGCCATTTAAAAATGAAGTCCAGCTTCCACAGCTAACTTTTGCCAAAATTGTTCTCATCAGCAAACTTCTCTTCCCTACAGTTCTGCAAAGCTCAAGTCCCTCCAGCCTTGAATTGGATCATGAACCTGTCTAGGACTTCAAAAAGGTCAACCTAATTCTCTTGCTTTTCTTTTTCAGCACCTCTCTCATAACTTTCCCCTTTATTTGAGCCTTTTATGGTTACTGTGTTTTGCGTGTCAACACTCCCAACACCAGTAGCCCACCCTGCAATGCTAGACCAGGCCCAGTACAACTTTGCTGGCTTTTCTTTCTTTCTCTTCTTCTTTTCTTTTCTTTGCCCACTCAGGGGTTCTTCAATCTGGGAGCCAGGGAACAGAGTGAAAAACTGGCCTCACTAATCACAGGCTTAGGGGAGCAATTTTCTTGGAGATAGGCTGGCCTGGAGAGTTGATGCCACAGAATCAAATTGGCTCACCCTCAGGGCTCCCATACCCACTCCAGCACCCTTGGGTCTTGGGGTCTCATATTGCTTCTGGAGCAGACCCAAATCGCCACAGGGCTCACACAGCTGCTCTGTTCATTGATGAGATCATTGGAATAGGCTGGCACTCTGAGGCTGAGGAATGGTAAAAAGGGATACAGAATGGCTGGGGCAGTAATCCCCAAAGGCCTGGCAGCAGGGCCCCAGAGCAGGGTAGGGTCTACCTCACCATCGATTCCCAAAGATCCTCTCAAAGTCAGATTTAGGTATTCTGGGCTGCTACTACTACAAGCGGAGGCTTTGCTTGGAAAAAGCACCTTCTTAATTTGCCTCTCTCAGTTTTGTGTAGTTGGCAACTTGGAAAAGGAAGCGAAACAAAGGTCCCTGGGAAAGTGAAGTTTTCAATTAATTGGTGTGAGTAACGGGCGGGGGTGGGTGGGTGGTGGCTGCAAAATGCAAGAGGCCGGTAGGCTGCGGACTGGGCGCAGAGGCTTCCCGGCAGCCACAGAATGACTTTCGCCTCCCGCGCCCTTCAGAGGGTCTTTCTGCCGGCCGAGAGGCATCCTGGAACCGAGTAGCTCAGCTAAAGAGGTGACTCCTGCTGGCTGAGTGCAGAGACACGGAGGCGTGGACCACGGACTTTCTCGCTAAGGCAGATTGTCAGGCTTGGCGCGACCGATGTGAGGTTGGTCTTCCCTCCGCTTGATTTGCTTGCAAGTCTCTGCCGCCGCCCAAGGACGCTGTGTGTGTATTTTCTGGGTGGACAGTAAATCCATGGGTGCATAGGGTCTTCGCTCGTGAGTCTTATACGTGTGAAATGCCTTTGCCAGTTAGCAGGGTCCAAGGTAGAGAAAAATCAGCTCCCCCAAACTTACAGTTCAGAGGTGGGCTAAGGAAAGATTAATCTACAGGATTTAAAAACTTTTTTTGGTCTGTTTTCACATCATTCTGACCCTCTCTGCTCTTCAGCTTCATTTTGTTTGCAGCTCGGGGAGCCTAGGAGAGGTGGCAAAGACAGCCTTGGCGGAGACAAGGCGCAGGCCTCGGCGCCTCCGTCGCAGACAGGGCCTGGGATGGGCCGTCGCGCAATCAACTCGTGGGGGTGGCTGCAGCGCCAACGCCTGGGTCTGGGGGAGGGAGCGGAGGGGAGTGGGCCGCACCAGGGGCTGCCGGGGTTGGGGGCCGGGGTGGGTGGGTCCAGGCGGGCCCGGGCCCGGAGCCAGGCTCCCCGCGCCCCTGCCCCCACGTGTCCCCGCGCAGCCAATGGCACGGTCCCCGGCCGGCGCCCTCGGGGCGGGAGGCGGCCCCCCGACCGGCCCAGGCCCCCTCCCAACCTGAACTTCGTTTTTATAAACGTCCCGCGATGAGCTAACCTGTTGGAGGGCGGGCGGGCGGGAGGCGGGAGGCTCGCAGAGGGAGAGAGGGCGAGAGGAAGAGGGCGGGAGCGAGCGAGCGCGAGAGAAAGGAGAGGAGGGAGGAGGCGCGGCGCGCCATGGTGTCCAGCGCGGGGCCAGGGCCGGGCCCCGGGCTGGGCCAAGCGGGGCCATGAGCCGCGCCGGGAGCTGGGACATGGACGGGCTGCGAGCGGACGGCGGCGCCGCCGGGCCCGCCCCGGCCTCCTCCTCGTCCTCCGTGGCGGCGGCGGCGGCGGCGGCGGCGGCGCCGGGCCAGTGCCGCGGGTTCCTCTCCGCGCCTGTGTTCGCCGGGACGCACTCGGGGCGCGCGGCGGCGGCGGCGGCGGCTGCGGCGGCGGCGGCGGCGGCAGCGGCCTCCAGTTTCGCGTACCCGGGGACCTCTGAGCGCACGGGCTCCGCCTCGTCGTCGTCATCTTCTGCCGTGGTCGCCGCGCGCCCCGAGGCTCCCCCCACCAAAGAGTGCCCGGCGCCCGCGGCGGCCGCTGCTGCAGCGCCTCCGGGTGCACCGGCGCTGGGCTACGGCTACCACTTCGGCAACGGCTATTACAGCTGCCGCATGTCGCACGGTGTGGGCTTGCAGCAGAATGCGCTTAAGTCGTCGCCTCACGCCTCTCTGGGAGGCTTCCCCGTGGAGAAGTACATGGACGTGTCCGGCCTAGCGAGCAGCAGTGTACCGACCAACGAGGTCCCCGCGCGAGCCAAGGAGGTGTCCTTCTACCAGGGCTACACGAGCCCTTACCAGCACGTGCCTGGGTACATCGACATGGTGTCCACCTTCGGCTCCGGGGAGCCTCGGCACGAAGCCTACATCTCCATGGAGGGCTACCAGTCCTGGACGCTGGCCAACGGGTGGAATAGCCAGGTGTACTGTGCCAAGGACCAGCCGCAAGGGTCCCACTTTTGGAAATCATCCTTTCCAGGTAGGGGCAATGGAGAAAAAGGGAGGAGAGGAGGGAAAGGGAACCAGAGAAGGAGAAAAGAAAGAGCAAGGAGCGGGGTCTCTGTTTGGGAGTGGGTGCCCGTGCTCCATGGCTGGCCAAAGTTAACCCAATGGATAAGCTTTTCCCATTCTTGTGAAACCTATAAAATCCTCCTGCCATATAAACAGCTTCACAATGCTTTGCTCCCTGTGTGATGCAGGTGCGTTTTCCTCCTTAAACTGAGAGTCTTTGGATGCCCTTTGCTAAGGCCTCTGTGCTAAAGAGGCCTCTTTCCTAAGGGGTGTCACAGTTTCAAGGACTATGCAAGGGTGGCTACTAAAACTTCTTACAATCCACAGATTCCAAACACAGAAATACAGGAATCAAAGCATGGCCAAATATCTGACTCTGTGTGTTTTTGTGTGTGTGTGTGTGTGTGTGTTAATGTAAGCAACTGGCATTTGCAGAAACTGTCCTTATGAGTGTCCCCAATATCCAGGCCATAAAACAACAGGCTTGTTAAGATGCCGGTTTAAGAAACCATGATGATCCATCAAATTAGCCTTTGTTTTGAAGTACAAATAGTCTTTCTCTAATAATGTGTAAGTAATATGACTGTGTAAATAATAATAAAGTATAAACAGCCTGTTTTTTATTCTCTATATCCCACCAAGCACTCACACACACACAGAGACAGGCATACATACAGACTTCTCAGCTAGGTGTTCCAAATATCCCAGTCTAATTTTCCCATGCTGTTGTTTGTACCAGGGGATGTGGCTTTAAACCAGCCAGACATGTGTGTCTACCGACGGGGAAGGAAAAAAAGGGTGCCTTACACCAAACTGCAGCTCAAAGAACTGGAGAACGAGTATGCCATTAACAAGTTCATTAACAAGGACAAGCGGCGGCGGATTTCAGCTGCCACGAACCTATCTGAGAGACAAGTGACCATTTGGTTTCAGAACCGAAGAGTGAAGGACAAGAAAATCGTCTCCAAGCTCAAAGACACTGTCTCCTGATGTGGGCCAAGTTGACCACAGTTCAGTTGCTTTCAGTTGTCTCCAAAAGACCTTTGGAAAGACTTGAATGTGTATTTAATTCCTCCCCCACCCCACCCCCTGCCAACGATGGCAAATTTTGTGAATTGTTTTTCTCTTAACCCTCACCTGGCTCTAAAACCTTTTGCTGCCCAACCTGACTTTGTAGTTCTGTTTCTTACTTGTTTATTATTGGTTTTGTTCTTGTCTAGGTTTATTTTTTTAATGATATTTTAAATGTTCTGTTTCTCCCTCCAGGCCAGTATAAAGGACTTGAAGTATTTTTTAATATACTCCGCCAATGAATTTCAGAAGTGCCATTCTGATTTAAGAGTTCTACTTTTTAAAAATCACTTTATATGTCCGTTTTTAGAATTGATTATCTTTGTAATCCATTAGGGCAGAACAATTTGCAGTCATTCATATCCTGTGATTGGGTAATTGAATCATTAGCTCTCAGCAGTTGCCCTGAGGCAAGTGAAACAGCTCTAGGCAGGCTGTGCTGTGGGGTCTCCCAGAACATCTAAAAACAGGAGGCTGAAGGCACTGTGATGGCTCTAAAAGCAGCTACCTTATTAAATAGTGTTTGTATCAGTATTAGAATGAAGACAATCTGCCCAATGTTGGGTCTCTCACTTGCTGTTTTAGTTATACATTTGTAACACAACTTGTGACTTGTGCTTTTATAACCTTTAATTTGAAAATAATGTTTTCATGAATGCTTTCATTTCTCAGAATCCTGATAAAGATATTTAAATAACTGCAATTGGCAGAGTAACCTATGGGTGATATAAATGCACTCTTTTCCTTGGCCTCCAATCTGAGACTAGGATCGAGGCCTTCCTCAGTCTCTGCAAAGAGACTGAACGACCATTGTGGTCCATAGGTGGAAACTTTATTCAGAACCCAATGAAGAATTTAAATATCTTAATGAATGTATTGGGCCTCTTAAAGAACTTTAAAACATCTAACAAATTTGAAAAATGTAAAACTGTAAGGTCCAAGAAGAAAAATAAAAACCTCTGAAATTGATGCTAAAGAACTACTTTTAACGTGCTGCATATTTATACAATTGAGAGATTATTTTTGTAGAGGCAATGTCTGTGAGCTAGTATACAGGAGAAGTGCTTCAGGCATTTAGAAATCACTTTTTACTCCTAGGGAGAGCCAAATAAACAGAACTGTCATGTATCCTATGAGTCTTAATACACATGTGTTCTCTTTTTTTTTCTTTCAAGCTTATGTTGCCTCTAGAAAGTGTTCTTATTTATTATAAAGTGTTGCTATCCTGAACACTATGATGTTCTCTATAGATGAAGGAAACTGGGCACCAGCTCTGACCTCTGAAACCTCCACACTGGGCTCCCTGAATCTGCTCCCCACTCCTTTCACACAAGTGATGTTTTTAAGAGGTTATCACTTGCCATGTCTAAAAACTCTTTACCACTCCAGCTCAAAAACATCTCCAATAAAATGTTATTTCTCTTTCAATATACTCAATTTTTATTTTAAAAATTTTATTTATTTAAAAAAATAGATAAGTATGAGTGTGCCCAAGTGTAGGGAAACTCATTCCCTTGGAAATTTTCAACCTAGAAAGGCCTGTTATAAATATCTTTGCTTACAAAGGTCTTGAAATTAGCCATATCCATATTTGGCAATCGAAAAAGAAACATTTCAGCCTTATCTCCTCTCGTCTGGACAGGCTGCACACAGCAATTGACAACTGGAAACACAAACATACATCCTAACTGCTAGGCACAATTTTTAAACACTAAATGCTTTTTCTTTGAGGCCTTTTTTGCCACTCAGAAATGCCACTGAGGAAGCTGGGTACTCACTCCGGTTGGAGCTCCTGGTAACTTTAATGGCTGCTAACTTTTTGGTATGTTAGTTCCAAAACACAGATTTAAAAAAAAAAAAAATCTCGCACAGTATGTAAACTCTGGCTGGGGGATTCCTTTAGGGTTCTTCGAGAAATCACAGGGACCTACAGTCCTGGGAAGTACTTTCGTTTTCTCTGGCCCAGCTTGATTTCTTGCATATATTACTGCTGACTAGAGAGAGCCAAATTCGTTTAGAGAAAGACAGGGCCAGACGGAGACACCAAGAGCTAGAACAGCGATTAAATCTTTGCAGAAGAAAAACCCCTGAAAATGGGACCACACCGTCCTCGACGTCACTTTGGGAAGGATCGCTAAGATTTTAAGTATTTTCTCACAGGTTGCATTTTCATCAGAAATGAGCCTGTTTCTTTCTTCCATTCGCCGTCTGCCCCTTCCCTTCATTTCTTTTTGGAAGTTCCAGACTCCCGGACCGCACTCCATTTCCCGGATCCTTTTCTCAGATTTCCCATCATGGGTTAGAGGGGTCTGCGCCGAGGTTTTCCTTTCATCTGTACTTTGCACGTCAATTTCCCTCCGCCTAAGAGAAATGAGAGGTTAGCCAAAGATTAAAACTGAGCTCAAATGCTCTCTGGTGGAATCTGAATTGACGGCTAAATCAATAACAGATGAAGGCTCTGTTATTTATATGTGATCTTTTCATATTCCGAATTGCAGAAGGCCGGGGAGGAGTGGGGAAAGTGGCCTGGGCGCTGGAGGGAGGGAGGCCCGCTGGAAGCTGGCTAGGCAAAGAGGGGGGGGGGTCCTTTTAGTTAGAGACTGGGAAACCGCTGGGAAAGCTGCACAGAAACCCGGCAGATTTTCAGCGCTGCGGGTGGGGGACTGAGGCCCGCGCTTCTGTGCGTGATTCAAGAGGCAGAGAAAGCGCTGCAGCCGGGACGCCAGTGCGGACAAAGAGGCTCCGCCACGGTTCCAGCAACCCGCTGGGTCCCTGGGCTCCGCTGTCCCGGGCAGCCTCGCGGCCCATCTCCAGCTTCCAGAGGCTGTCCGCGCCTGGCAGCGGGCCGTGACCGCGCAGGCTGGCGACCCCGGGCCGCCGCACCGCCCTTCACTGTTGATCTTGACCGTGCGGCGTCGCCTCGCCAGGCGTGGAGCGCGCTCGCCATCTCCTGGGCGGTCGGCGGCATTGGCAGAGCTCGCCTCCTCCAGCCTCTCCGCCAAACGCGGCTTTGCCATTCTCTCTCACCCGCCAAGACTCATTCCCGCCCCCACCTCCCTCCTGTCCCCCGGCTCCCTGCTTAAGACTTCGCCCGCCAGACTTCGAAAGTCATAAACCTAGGGGCTGAGGTGGGGCGACTGGGCAAGGAGCGGTGGAGGAAATCTAACTGTTCTAGTCTTTTTCGGCTTCGCACTTAGCTCTTATTTTGCGTTTAGTCCTGAACGGGCAAACAGCTGCTGTGAAGGCTGCCCGATTAGTCCGAAGGGGACACCTGGAGGCTTGGAAATACCACGGAAACGCCGTGCGTGGAGACGCGAGGCGCAGACACCGCAGGGACCCCTAACTGGAGATTTCAGGCCAGAAAAGGCCGCGGCTCCTGGAAAGTAGGGCGAGTTTCCCAAAATGAGAGATACCGGGGGCCAAGGTCCAAGTTGCCCTAAGTCTCTAAGAACTAAGGTTGTAGCTTCTGCCTCCCCTGCCTCCCCTGGAAGGTCAGGGAGCAGAGACTCTAAGCCTGAGCTCCTAAGAAAACGATAACAGTGTCCCGAGAAGCCTAGGACTTCCCCACCCCCACTTCCACTGCCCCACCCCCATCCCCATCCCTCCCCAACCCTATCCCACCTCAACCCCCTCCCCCGCCCTAAAGTCGGAGGAAGAGGCCGATTGCGTTCCGCAGAGCCGCCCAATTGGTCGCCATAACTCACACAATAAAGTCTCAGCGCGGTGGTCAGCCTTGCCCTCCGGCGGCGCCTGTGTGGTCTCCGCTGGAGCTGGCAGTCTAACCAATTCCAGCTTGGCTCGTGGACCAGGGGGGGCCGCTGCAGGCTGGGACTGATGCCTCTCTCTGAACTGACCCTCACTGGGTCCCTGGGTTCCCAGTACTGGAGGCAGAAGACCCCTAGGTTTCCTGGCAGACTAGACAGGAGGGCCTGTCGCAGGGGCTGAGAATTCTGCTCCTTAGGAAGAATGGCTGCCCTTCCTGCTTCCCTGTTTGCCAGATCTGTGAACCGCCAGCTGCCTGCGCCCCTGGAAGCTTAGAGGCATGAAAGGCTGCTGGCAGGCTGGTAGCCTCAGTGCGCCTACCTCCCCCTTCCCCATCCCTACTCTGCCAGGTGACTCTGGCTCTTTTGCCTTTCCACCTTCTGTCTTGGGAGTTTGTCCTGCTCCGCCTTGGAGTTCTGATTTGCAGGGTGTAGTCGCTAAAGTGACTTCAGGTGGTAAAAGGAATATAGCCTATGGCCACCACTGTGTCGCCTCAAGCTGCTGGATTCCTTGGCAGCATTCTCCTTGGTCCTGGATGGCAATTTCTCTAGGAGCACAGTTGCTGGCCGGCCACGGGGACACACACCAGGAGTGGTGTGATGCATCCTTCCTGAGAGTGCCAAACTTTGGCAGAGTTTGTGATGACTTCCTTCGAGTTTGGTAAACCTCTTGGATATGTCTGCGGCCTGGGACCCAGGGCTCAGGCCCAGAGTGGGACTTTGCTGCCTGATCCGCCCCCGCCCCCGCAGAGGCCTCCTGCGAAGTCCTTTGTATGAAAGGGATTGAGAGAGGAGTGGCATTGCCAGGCCGCGCCCTCTCCAGACAAGCCCGGAGGCGCCGGTTACTGCAAAATGCCTCAGCTGCAATTAGCAAGCGCGGCCCAGGTAGCGATCGGAAAACAGAATGGCAAAGCCAATCCAGACCGCGAAGAGTCCCGAGGGACATTTGGGCAAAGGTACCTTCAGCCCTCTGCCGCCAGCTCCTGAAGCCAGCCCGGAAACTTGCAGTGGCTTCGCTTTGCTCAACCTGTTTTGGTTCTGCGGCAGCCTCCTCCTTCGACATCCAACCTTAAGGGTGTTATCATAATACCCCGAAGGGGGGGAAACGGGTCGGGGGATGTAGGCGGTGCCGAAAGGACTGACTTTGAAGAACCTGCAGGCAAAGTTTCGTCCAATCGTCTGAGCCGGTCCTCTTATTCCCGGTTGTAACTAAATACTGTTGCGAGCGCAGCCGAAGCCCTTTGTTGGAGATGTGTGAGCGCAGTCTCTACAGAGCGGGCTATGTGGGCTCGCTTCTGAATCTGCAGTCTCCCGACTCTTTCTACTTTTCCAACCTGCGGCCGAATGGCGGCCAGCTGGCCGCGCTTCCCCCCATTTCCTACCCTCGTGGGGCGCTGCCCTGGGCCTCCACTCCCGCCTCCTGCACCCCTCCGCAGCCCGCCAGCGCCGCTGCCTTTGGCAGCTTCTCGCAGCCCTACCTGGCCGGCTCAGGGCCGCTCGGTCTGCAGCCCGCAGGCGCCAAGGACGGCGGCCCCGAAGAACAGGTCAAGTTCTGTACGCCCGAAGCGGCCACCGGGCCCGAGGAGCTCGGCCGGACGCGGCCGCCTTTCCTCCCCGAGTCTAGCCTGGCTCCTGCAGCTGCTGCGCTCAAAGCCACCAAGTTCGACTACGCGGGCGCGGGCCGTGCAGCGCCAGGCTCTT
This sequence comes from Dolichotis patagonum, assembly GCA_004027295.1. Taxonomy (NCBI): domain Eukaryota; kingdom Metazoa; phylum Chordata; class Mammalia; order Rodentia; family Caviidae; genus Dolichotis; species Dolichotis patagonum. Next base: position 76,552 of record PVJX010002989.1, on the reverse strand, counting down.
CGCCTCTGCTCCAGGGGGGCCCCTGCGCCGCAGGCTTCAAAGATGACGCCAAGGGCCAGCTCAACTTGAACATGACAGTGCAGGCGGCGGGCGTCGCTTCTTGCCTGCGACCTTCGCTGCCCGACGGTAAACGGTGCCCAAGCTCTCCGGGCCAGTTTGGGCCGGGATGGGAGGTGGAGTGAAGGGGAGCGTTCTAGGGGGAGGGGAACCACCGGGCCGGGCAGTGACGGGGAGCCAGCCCAGCTGACACAGGTTGGGGGCTGTGTTGCAGGCCTGCCGTGGGGGGCCGCCCCAGGGAGGGCCCGCAAGAAGCGGAAACCCTACACGAAGCAGCAGATTGCGGAGCTGGAGAACGAATTCCTTCTCAACGAATTCATCAACCGGCAGAAGCGCAAAGAATTGTCCAACAGGCTGAATCTCAGCGACCAGCAAGTCAAAATCTGGTTCCAGAACCGGCGTATGAAGAAGAAGCGCGTGGTGCTGCGTGAGCAGGCGCTGGCGCTCTATTAGCCAGTGTAGCTGCGGCCGGCCAGGCCTGCCCTCTTGGACGGAGGCCTAGAGTGGACAGCAGGTGCTGGGACTGGGTCTTTTCCCTCGGCTCTCTGCGCTGGTTCCGGGTACCTTCCCGCTCAGTCTGCAGCCCAGAAGCCAGTAGGAGATAGGGAGATGAGGCCACTTTGGCCTCAATTTCCATTCTCTCTAAGAAACTCTTGAGGGATGTTTGGGAGTTGTTGCAGTGCAACCTTGGCTGGAGTCAGCTGTCCTGGCTCATGTCTGTGGCATTTACAGTTGGGGCTCACTCGCAGACCTTTGCACTTGGACTTTTCTGTTTCCAACTCTTCTCCTTTCCTCCTCTCTCTTTCCCTCTCTCCCTTAGCAAGCACCTAGCAAAAGCTCACCACTGTCATGAACATAGGAAGGGCCTCAAGACCCAGCCCCAATGACAAGGGCTGTGGATACACTTCAGTTTCTTCATTGCAACTGAAGCCCTTTGTGGCACTGCCAGGATCTCTACTCTAGAGGAAATAAGGAGGCGGACACCCCTCCCAGCTGCCCTGGCCCCTGGAGTGGACAAAAGCCGCCCTAGACCTTCAGACTTAAGGGAAAGGGGAGGGGAGGAGCAGGGCGGCCAGTGAGACTTAGAGACACCTTGGAATGTGGGTTGGGCAGGGTCCTCCAGCTGGGTGGAAGGGGCTGGACACTTCCCAGAGATAAGATGAGAGAGCCTGGAATTCTCAAGCAAACAGCAATCACCAGACAAGACCGGCAAAACTCTATTCGCACTTCCTCACACATGCCTAGGCCAGGCCTGTGTACAGCCTGTAACCGGACTTTCCACACTGAGCTTGTGGAGGGAGTTACTGGTCTGCCTTGAGGCCCAGCAGCACAAGGAGGAGGGAAAATTACTAGGGGAAGGAGAAGGGAGTAAGCAAGAGGAAGAGGGGTCCTACGATCAGGCTGAAAATGTAGGTTCCCTCTCAAGGTAGGTAAAGGGGTCCACTTGTCTTTTTCCTCTGGAATTACCTGAATACACCACCAGAGTGAGGTAAAAACTTCAAGAGAGCCATGGGGTGGGCAAGGAGACATCTCAGCCCCTAGTTGCTGCTTTTGAAGAGAAGCCAGAAGGATCCAGGATCAGAAATTCCTCTCTCACCCTCTCTACCACCCATCAACTCCAACAAAGGCTTAGCTGCTGTCCCCTTTCAGAGGCAAATCCAGCATGCGCCAGGGCCATTCTACCTTTGCCTTGTGGAAGGTGGGGTTCCTGGATCCCAGATGGCATTGTTCTGGGTGTACTGTGGCACTCAGCCTTATATCAGGGAATCCGTGCCCCTCCCAAGCTCCCATGGTCCCGGCCTCTTTTCTAATCCTTCTGAAATATAATGGCCCCCTATCCTCTCCTCCAAGTCCTAGTAGGATGCACAATAGCCCAGAGGTTCATGATCCCTTCCCGGCGTCCAGTGATTTTTTTTTTTTTTTCAGTAGAGGACCAGATCGTGGATGGGGGAAGAGGGCCTCACAGGGCACCTTGAACCTCAGCCCAAATGACCTTACTTTAGACTAATTTTATTTTCTATGCTATAGTTGTCATGAATATTTTTACTTTGTCAAGAACAATTCCTTGTATACACTAAGTACATAGAAATGTTTTAAGTGGAAATAAATATCCAGGTCCCAACCATGCTGTCAAGGGGCTGATGGATTTTTAAAAACACTTCAGATTCCCTTCTAGTGCTTTTCAGGCCATCCTCTCCACCAATTTTTTTCCTGGTTGCAGTTTCACCTCAGGTGGTGACTGTTCGTTGAGAAAATGGCTTCCAAGGCAGTCAGGAAATGGTGTATAAAAGCCTGTGAACAAAATTTCTGTGAAATATCCAAAGGTAGTACAGGGAGACCAAGGCAGATTTGGGTGCACCTCACATACTAATTGGGCCACTCAGCTTGTTGCAGGTTGAGGCGTCTGCATTTTACCTAAATTCTCATACTTTGATGCATGCTATTATGAGGAGATGCCAAGATTTCTGGTTCCTCAGATTTCAGAACAAAGCCAAGTTTTGGTCAGGTTTCTCTGGAGCCCGGTGAAGATCCCTGAGGCACCTCCACCAGGAACCATGAGGCCCCCTTGGGGAATGTGGCCTTCAGATCCTTTAGGCCTTTGCAGCCTCTAGCTCCATCGGGTAAATTTAGAGTCTTGCTTAGTACTCACTCCTCTGCCAACCCTTCTAGCCCCTAACTGGTAAAGGTGGAAACTAGCTTTTAGTTAGAAGGAAAAACCAGCAAAACTGATAAATCTCTAATATTGAACATTCAACATTCTAACACCTTTCCCTGAATTCAATTTGATTTATACATTGAAAATATTTAATCTTTAAAAAAAATTACACACACACATACACCTCTCAATGCCCCCCCACGCACACACACAATGGGAAGGAAAGAAACAAGAGGACACCTAGGCCTTATACCTAGAAATATTTCCCCACCTGGTTGGGCACAGGGAAGCAGTGGCACCCAGAGTCCAGTCTGAGTCTGTATTCAGAGGTTTGCCTCCTGAACAAAGGCAGAAGCCACACTGAGACCTCCAGTTCAGAGGGTTGGAGAAAGGAAGAAGAAACAGGCTTTCTCAGACCCAGGCCCTAATCAACACATGTAGAAAATTATATATATATATATATATATATATATATATATATATATAATTAAATCGTCATGCTCTGTCCCTTTAGTCTAGCATGGGAAGGTATTTATGGAGATCACTCCCCAAAGAGAATTAAATGATTCTAAATGTAAACTCTTATCTGTCGGTTCAGCAGTGTTTTTCAAGTATGTTGCCTTTGCTGATCCACACAAAGATGACGGTGTTTCATGCCCTAGCCAGCAGAGATTTGAAACCTTGAGGACACTGATAAGAAATAAACGTCAGAGAGAAATGATGCTGAATTCTGAGGGCTTAACATTCCCTCTCAGAAAGATAATCGTGTCCTTGAAATGGTGCAGTCCACTCGGGCCTCTCGGCTAAGAAGGAGGTTTTTAAACCGAAAAAGAATGGTTAAGTCTGACATTCAGTCGGTTGCTAGCTTAGAGGGCTGTAGGGGAAGCTCTGGAGGCCTGGGGGTTCTCCCCAAGGGAGGCTGGCTGGGGACGCTTCCCGGATGCCGAGGGGTGGAGGAGAAATCCAGAATCGTTGTAAATATTCATGTCTGCCGTGGGGGGAGGGAGATGCTTGTGTGCCCCATCAGGCCTCTCCCAGCTGCATCCACCCCCTCGGTGGGGGGGGGCACGGCGCCTGTCCGACTGTCCTTGGACAAAGGTGATCTCCCCACATTTTTGTTCTCCAGTCGCTTGACTTAAGGAGTCCCTTCGGAAGGATCTGCAGGGAAGGGACTCGCTCTGGGTGTTTTTCCCCCGCTTTTCTCTTCTTTCGTTTCCTAAAAGAGCATAAATAATTAAAGTTTGGCAGGGAGGAAAAGCTTTCTTGCAGAACTGTAGTGGCAATAAATGAAATGACTCAGAATCCCTTCCCCAGTCAGCTTTTACGAGAGCTGCCAGACAGTGTCTGTTCACGTTCTCCAGATACCAGGGGCGCCCTGACAAAGTTAAGGTCAAGTTAGTGTCTTATCTTGGGTGGCTCAAAATCACCGCATCGCTTCTCGGCGCTGCCCGGAAAGCTGTCGCTGGAGGAGCTGCTCGCTGCGCCCCGAAGGCCTGGTGTGCTCTCTGCGTTTCGGGTGGGGCCGCACAGGCAAGGACAAGGCCACAGCGCGGGGTCTTGACGGTAGGTTCTCCAGCGGAATGCGCGCGGCGCCGGAAACGGTGGTTTTCTTTGGTTTTTCGGGGTGAGGACCAAGCTGAGAGCTGGGGTTAAAGAGCGATGAGGTCTGAGCCCGGAACAAGCGCCCCGGGCTGGAGAGGGGGTGGCGGCCGGTGTCCACGCTAAAGCTCTGGAGGGGCCCCTCTCCTCTATGCACCCGCGCGCTGCTGCGGATGACGCACCCTCCCCTCAAAGCGCGGCTCCCGCCGTCGCCGCCGTCGCCATGTCGTTGAACTTGAATGGTTCGTCCTCTCCATTTCCCTTTTCCTCGGTCAGCAGGCTTCACTTTGGGGGCGGTTGGCTGCCTGTGACCCACTCCGTGCGGCGAGCAGAGAAAAGGTGCGAGAATTTTTTGCACCCCCCCCGACACAGCAAGACTCGAGTGGGGGCCCCGCCGCTACCCTGGGTCCTGAGCGACCGCGGGGCCAGCGTGCAGTGTCCGGGGAGCCATTTTAGGAGAGAGATCCAGGGGCGTCGACTAGGAGTCCAAAAGGACAGCCTTGGGGCTAGGATGGAGATGGGGAGGCAGATAAGTGTGCCGGGGGTCTGGGCTGAGAAGGGTGGCAGATGGGAGGTGGGCGGGGGTACCAGCTGCAGGGAGGGGGCACTCAGGGTGGACACTTAGGGGTGGGAGAAGGCTTGGTACCCTCCAGTCGCCACAGACCTGTTTGCGCAGTGTGGGGGGAGGGAAGCAGCTGCGGGAGGGGGCGGAGGAAAGAGAGAGGAAGGAAAAAAAGGAGGGAGGAGAAAAAGGGAAGGGGGGACATCAACCAGAAAATAGATATTAGCTCAGACCACCCGCCTTTTCTCTCTGTCGGCACGGTGGGCAGGGAGCACAGAACCGGCACTGCAGCAGCCCGGTCCTGCCGGGGAGGGGACCACAGTGCAGCAGACACGGCCTGCCCTGGGCACAGGACTGTGGCCCAGGCTTCAGAGCTGGGTCGCCTGGGCAGGGGACTCCTGGGCACCAGGGCAGACCCTTGCCCTTGGTTTTGGGAGTTGGGGTTTGAGGAGAAAATCGATAGCTGTCCCTGCGATGGGAGCTCAGGCCTGGCCTGGACCTCTGGACTAGGAGAGGGTTGCAGCAGAGGGAGACCAAGGCCTTGGGAAGAGTGGATGGGGGCCCTAAAGAGTCCGCCTCAGAGCCAGGTGGTGCAGATGGCTCCAGTGGGGAGCCAGGCATCAGTGAGAGCTCTCGGAGAGCCACAAGACCTCCGAGGGACCTGCAGTGATCACGCAGACCCAAGGGCGCCGCAGGAGCCTGGTGGAGATGCCGCGTGAATGCGCAGGCCTTGGCCGCGCTCCGGTGCAGTGAAGGAACCGGGTGTAAGGCAAACCGGTCCCAGGCCAGGCCTGAAAGCAGAGGGGGTGAGGTGGACAGAGGTACTGGGGATGCGTCCCCCCTGGGAGGTGAGCAGAAGGCCATGTATGGTAGGAGTCCAGATCCTTTTGTTCAAAGGAACCCCATCTTTTAGGGAGGCAGGGACCTTGGAGCATCTCTACAGGCAGAGCTCTCTTCTCCCTGTAATACTGAGAGTAGACAGAGAAGCTACAGGGAGAAAGACAGATAGTGATACACAGCTTAGTGGAAAGAGAGATGAGGGAACACACTGAGAGAGGCAGAAAAGAAGAGGAAGAAAGAAGGGAAAAGGAAAGAAGAGAGGAGAAAGTGGGGGGAAGAGAAGAGAGACAGAGGGAAAGCTTGAAGAGTGATGAAGGAAGGAAGAAGGGAGAGGGGAATTGAGAGGGACACTGGAGAGTAAGTGAGGGAGCAGAGTGTGCACTGGAGGCCCTGGCTTGGGCAAGCGCCTGGGAGGGGTTAGGCGTGGGGTTTCGAGACCAGCACCCACTACCCGGGGGTCAGATCCGGCGAGAGCCAAGTTACTCCGAAGTGAACAGCACTGGGCAGAGAAATATGTAAATCAGGGCTCCCAGCGCTTTGGAGAGTGGCGCAATTGCGCCCCTTGAACAAGAAGCAACAAGCTCCCGGCGGGTGAGCTGCTGAGGGTGTCGGCATCGCGGGGGAGGGAGCGGCCGCAGGAAAGGGGGTGGGAGTGGGAACCTCACACCCTCACACCTAGTCCCCAGTGCCGGGCCGGGGGCTCCCCCTCCGCTCGCCACTTCTCTCCCTTCCCCCTTTCCTCCCCCTTTCTCCCCCTCCCTCCTCCTCCCAGCCGGTCTAAGTCCGCGTACTTAAAGCGGCGCGGGAGGGCGAACGCGGGCGGGCGGCCCAGTCGGGCGGTGGCAGATGCGCCCAGCGGTGGCAGCCACTGGCGGAGCGCAGGTGACCGGCCTGCGGCTCAGCCTAGCCAGGAGGCGCCCGGGGAGAGCAGGCGGGAGAGGGAGGCAGATCCACCCCCAGCGTGCGCTCGTCTCGGCGCCAGGAGCCGTCCCGGGGCGTGTTGGCGAGAGCTGATATAGATATAAGGACATTTCTCTCCATGGCGTCACGTGACATAATTACCACCAGAATCAATCAAGATGAATTGCACGTCAGCGCCCGGTGGGGATTTTTGCTTAGTTGATCCTGGCCCAAGCCTCTTGTGCAATCGATGGCTCAGGTTGGCGGCGCGGGGAGCGGCCCAGGGCTCGCCGGCGTGCGCGCCGCGGAGCCATGAACGACTTTGACGAGTGCGGCCCGAGCGCAGCCAGCATGTACCTGCCCGGCTGCGCCTACTACGTGGCCCCGTCGGACTTCGCCGGCAAGCCGTCGTTCCTTTCGCAGTCGTCGTCCTGCCAGATGACTTTCCCCTACTCCTCCAACCTGGCGCCGCACGTCCAGCCCGTGCGCGAGGTGGCCTTCCGCGACTACAGCCTGGAGCGCGCCAAGTGGCCGTACCGCGGCGGCGGCGGCGGCGGCGGCGGCGGGGGCGGCGTGGGGGGCGGCGGCGGCGCGGGGGGCTACGCTCCCTACTACGCGGCGGCGGCGGCGGCGGCGGCGGCCGAGGAGGCGGCCATGCAGCGCGAGCTGCTCCCGCCCGCGGGCCGCCGGCCAGACGTGCTGTTCAAGGCGCCCGAGCCTGTGTGCGCCGCGCCCGGGCCGCCGCACGGCCCCGCAGGCGCCGCCTCCAACTTCTACAGCGCGGTGGGCCGCAACGGCATCCTGCCGCAGGGCTTCGACCAGTTCTACGAGGCGGCGCCCGGGCCCCCGTTCGCCGGGCCGCAGCCCGCGCCGCCGCCCGCGCCGCAGCGGCCCGAGGGCGCCGCTGACAAGGGCGACCCCAAGGCCGGGGCCGGCGGCGGCGGCGGCGGGGGCAGCCCCTGCGCCAAGGGGAGCGCGGGTTCGGAGCCCAAAGGGGCGGCGGAAGGCGGCGGCGGCGGCGAGGGCCCCCCGGGGGAGGCGGGGGCCGAGAAGAGCGGCGGCGCAGGTAGGCGCGGGGCGCGGGGCGCGCGGGGGGCGGGGGCCTCCCTCGGCTTGCGCCGTTTTATGTGCTACTTTATAAGCATTCGAAGGGGTTTATACATCCTATAAGATTTCCCGGGTCGTTGTAAAGCGTGTTTATGATAGGAAACCAATTTAGGTGGGCTTAAGGTAGACTTCGAGGAGGACATTAAGCGCTGCAGAGCGCTTTGCCCTCAGTTTCGGGGAGGGGTGCTGAGGACCACGGAGGAGGGAGGGAGGGAGAGTCCCAGCCGGTTGGTGACTGTGGACACGCAAGATCCAGGCTCTTTAGGGAGGGGGCGGGTGATCCTCGCCCTGGACTTTATCCAAGCCGCTGGCTGACGCGCGCCACCGGAGTAGAGCAGATGCCCCGGGCAGCGGGCAGCAGGCGCGCTCCTCTCTCCCTCTGGCTTCCAGTTTAGAGCCTGGCTCGCCCTTCTCTTCGCCACGTCCGTGCCAGTGTGTGTGTGTGTGTGTGTGTGTGTGTGTGTGTGTGTCCCTGGGCGTGAGCACACGTCCACGCCCGCACTCTCCTGTGCCCGCCCATATATCATCCCCCACGACGCAGGCAGGGCCTTTCAGAGGAGGCAGGGGACGTCCCTAACGGGGCCAGGCCTGGCCCTTGCTCAGTGGCCCCGGCGGGTGGGTGGGGGGTAGCAGGCAGCGGCCTCACTCACTCCTGGTCTCTTTGGCTTGCAGTGGCCCCCCAGAGGTCCCGGAAAAAGCGCTGTCCCTACACCAAGTATCAGATCCGAGAACTGGAACGGGAGTTTTTCTTTAATGTATACATAAACAAAGAGAAGAGACTCCAACTCTCTCGGATGCTCAACCTCACTGACCGGCAAGTCAAAATCTGGTTCCAGAATCGAAGGATGAAAGAAAAGAAACTGAACAGAGACCGTCTGCAGTATTTCACTGGAAACCCCTTATTTTGAGAGCTCCAGGAAGCGCCCCCTCCCCGAGCCCTACTCACTCACCCACCTCCCCACCAGCCTGCCCTCCGCAGGCCCAATGTCTTTGGGTTTAATGACGCCTCTTCTCTGTGGAACTTCACGATTCCTTCCCACGGTCAACTCGGGACCTCCCAGCGACCACTGCAGCCTGCGGACGAGGCCGGGGACTTGGCCGAGCGGATCCTAATAAGGGGAAAATGGTAAATGCAAACGTCCCTTTACAGTTTTACCGCCGATATGCTGTTGTTCCTCCTCCCCCTCTCCGAGTCCTCGGTGGGGACCCGGCGGCGGGATCCGTAGGGAGCTAGGCCACGGGCTAGAAGGCGTTGCTGTTTTGTTCTGAGCCTAAGAGATACTTTTCTTCCCTCTCGGTGAATGCAGATTATTTAAACTCTGGGAAATGTACCTTTGGTCTGTCATATCAAGGCACGAGTCACTGTCTTTTTTGTGTGTGAATAAATGGTTTCTAGTAAAATGGAGGTTACAGCTTCAATACACTGTATGAACTCTGCTCTGTGAAGATGCTAGTGCCTGATTAGGATATCTTAGTGACCAGCACTCTCTCTCTCTCAAGCAACTGAAAATCCAACTGAAAAAGTAAAAATAATTTTTAAGTTTGCTAAAGTAAGGAGCTGTTCCCTCGAATCCACTCTAGGCTACACTGGTGTTTTTTTTAAACCACGTTAGTGATAAATTTCTGAATCGATGATGTGAGCCAGCCATGCTGATGCTACCCTCTCCAGGCAATGAGGCTGGGCAGTAGGAAGCTAAGAAGCAAATCCCAACTTCCTCTCTCAACCTAAGGAACTGGATTTCTAAAAAGACAAAACAGTTTTTTTTAAACTGGCTAGAAAACCCAAAGTCTATCCTAACAGAGTGACAAGGCACCAGGGTTCCTTTAAAGAAACCCAAATTAGAGCCCTCCTCTGGGGATGATGGGAGTTTGCTTCTAGTTAGTGGGTGGAGAGGGCTTGGGGTGCTTGCTGGTTTTGGAGCAGGCCTGGCAGGGAATGTTAAGGCCCCTTCCCTGGATGAGGGCCAGGGCTGCAGACCTGTCTCTCACCACATTTATCGCTTTAAGGTAAAGAATGTGGTGAGGGCTGCAGTGCACTTTATGTTGCAGGGCCAGGCCAGGCTGTTTACAAAACCTTGAACTGTCTAGACAACACCATAAAAGCCAAAGTTCTAAATAGCTTAATTGGGTTATATTATACACCTTCTGGTGGGCCCAAAAGAGATTTCCGCAATGTGCAATAAACTAGAGAAGTGAGAAAAGTTTCTTTCTCTGAAGAGAGTGAAATGAATCTTATGATTCTTAGCCTCTTATAAACCCCAAGTCAAAATATAAATCTGTGAGATGCAGAGCAATTTATGCATCTTTTGAGGAAGTATGCATTTTGAAATGCTAGATTTTTTAAATTGCTAAGGCTTTGGAGGAAAGGAAAAACATAAGTGCATAAGTGTATGCCTTTGAACTTCCAAAATGTCAAGGTCATCACCTTTAACCTCTCTGAATAATTAGGCGCTTTAAGGTTCTTCTGTGATTTTCCACTGCCACCCACTCTCATGCATGCATGCTCACACGTCCAGACCATGCACACATTTGTGACCACACAGAATCGTATTGGGAGCTTGCCATAAATCTAAGAAAATTCTTAATTTCAGGATCAATAACCTTAATTTCCCTTCAAACATTTGAGTAACTCAGTAGCAATAAGCTTCTTTTCTGAAATGTTGCTCAGATTCAAATACCTATTAGTTTCCACTACGCTAGATTGTTGTGGTAGAGATGTTTGGGACATCTTGGAAAGTGGTCCCTTTTGCTTGAATGAAGAACTGCAGTTTTAAAAGCAAGCATTTGAAGAAAAAAAGTAAGTTCTGTTCAGGACTATCCCTTTGTCATATTTGAAAATCGTTTGCCATGCCACTAAATAAATTTTGGCACTTTCTAAGATATGAAACAAAAGAAAATATCTTTATATTGATTTTTTTTAAAAAAAGCATCCTTCAACCTTTGGTGAAAGATGCAATAGAAACAAAACGGACAATCAAATGATTTCGTTCAGAAGGGGATTCCTTTGTTTGAAATTTTGGGCATCAGGGTAACATGGCAATGCCCTAGTAGTATGTTCTTTCTTGGAGCTGAAAACTGGTCTATTTCATTCTGCATCTTTTTTTTTTTTCAAGTGCGTGTAAATGTAGCAGGCTTGTCTGCCAGCCGCCAGTGGCAAGTCAAACCCGAGATTCCGTTTCTCATTTGCAGGAGCTTAGATAGCCACACGAGGGCGCGCTCACGTTCCAGAAGCCGCGTGTGGCCGAGCGGCTGCGGTACCTTATCTTTCCAGTACAGTAGTAGATTCTAATAGGCGATCTTGGCCCGTTAGAAACAGGCGGCAGCTAAGGTGTTCGCTGTTTGTTTGCTCTAATAAGAAGCCATAAGCTGTAGGACGTTGTTTAGAGACAGAGAAGCAAGGGGCAACCAGATTACTGAGACAAAAGATCACTTAGTCGTTGTCACATTAAAGATAAAGCTGTTGCAAACAATACCTCGATATATAAACTAATAGTGGACAAGAAGAGATTTTTAAAGAACAAATCTGTGTTTCTAGAAATATGTAAGAACCGTTGTGGGTTAATTAAATTAGGAAAAATAATTGTTCTTGTTGGTTTGGGTATGGAAAATGAGTAGGATACCTCCTCCCCACCTTCCAAAAACCGCATGCGTCTTGTGAGCTCTCAGGCCACTAGGATGATTAAAAGGCTTTGTTTAAAACAGATTAGGGTGTTGGCAGTTTAGCTGACTTGTGTATTTAGAAAGAAATGAGATGCATCTACCAGTGGCTGGTTCTGAGCTAGGGGCCCTGGGGCGCCTGGCGTGGTGCTATCCCCGGCCACCGCAGGAGCGGGTGGGCTGAGAGTTGGGGTGCCTGCGCAGGGCTGGGCTGCTGTGGCTGAGGCAGGCAGTGGGCTCCTTCGGGGAAACGGGGAAACGAGGAAACGTCTTACTCCGAGGCTCTATGAAACAGGGATGTATTTGAAGCAAACGGGTGTAGAGTGGGGTTGGCAACCCCAGCCACCCTTCCACGCTGTCTGCTGGCCTTGGGGTGTGGAGTTTGATTTCTGCACGGACCCTCAGAAGCGCTTAATTCGCCTAGTGCCCTCTGTGCCCCAGCATAGCCCCTGACACTGGCATGGGCCCTTGTCCTTGTTGGCAGTATCCTGTTCTGAGGTCCAAAAGGGAGAAAGAAGACAGGGCTCCGGGACAGTGGCCACTCTAAGGGAGGATGGCTGCGCCCCTGCCCCTGAAGTTCATTGTGAAGCGTTGCAGCCCGCAGAACAAGCGCCGGCCTCCTTGGCTCCTCGGTCTCTCTCTCCCGCCTTGCAAGCCTTGGTGTAAGGCTGAGGCGCCTGTGCGCTGGCTGCCTCCCGGAACTGGCGTTGGTTTCCCGAGAGGCTGGGGCGCCAGGACTCCCCGGCGAGGCGCCAACGCGAGTCGTGGGTGTTTCCCGCGGGCATCCCAGGCTCCGCCTGTCTGGCCGGGGGTCCAGTTTAGCTATCGTGAAGCGACCTTTCCTGGGGCCTAAGCAGGGCTTCCGTCTACGTGGGGCAAGAACCCCCTCTCCAGATGTCGTTGTGCTGCTCCGGAGGCGGCCCCAGCGGCGGCGCGGGGCCCCTTGGCCTTGGCTGGCAGCCGCCGCGGACTGTCTGCTCAACGGTCGGCAGCTCCTTTCCTCCGGCAATGCCCAGCGAGGGCCTGATAAAGACCAAGGGATCACACCGGACCTGGGGGAGCCTAAGGACCCAGCCCTCCGCCACTGTTCAAAGCGTGTGGGGCTCGCTGAGGGTGGCCGTGGATCCCGAGGCGCCAAGATCTCAGATTGTGAGGTGGAGGGAAAAATGCGCGAAGTGGGAGTCTTTTGTGTCCGTCCGGAAAGAGGCTCTTGGCCGCTGGCCCTTTTGCACGCTCCGTAGACCCCTTATTCATCGGCTTGGTGGTTGCACCCTCACCCCATTTGCTCCCTGCTCATCTTTACACCTTGGCGGGATGCTACACGGTGCAACCCAGAGGGGCGCCCCGGGGAGGCAGCTTTTCATTTGTTCCAAAGAGTGACACAGCCCAGCGTTGCCTCAGGACTCTAATTCAGGGCAACCCTAGGAGCCCCCAGGTCCTCTCAGGCCCAGGGCCTCCATGCGTCTTCCTGGAGACAGGAGAGTGCAGATGCAAGCTACTTTTTGATTACAAAGTCTAGTGTCTTGCATAGGCTACCTTTTAAATTTTTCTCTGGAAATAACTGTGCCAGGGAGAAAGTGGTCTTGGGCACAAATGTGGTTATTCATTTCCTTTGTGGTGTAATATTGATTCATTATTAATGGTAACTGTTCCACCTGATCTAAAGATGATCAAAAACAGCTACTACATTAAATACTATAAGCAAAACAAGGACTGGCCTTTAAAGCCACTGTCTTTTGATTCTGTTTGCATCATCTCCGATTTAAGCTCTTGAGGCGCACTTTCCACCCTCCTCCATCCAGCCTAGTGTCTTGAATTACTTCTATTTTGCTTGATTTCTAATAACAAAAATCTCTTTAGAAGTTACCATCTCTGGCCCCAAGGAATCAATCTGAAAGGCAAAATTTGGAAGACGAAAAACAGAATTTCGTAGGAATAAATTTCAAAATTATATCTGATAAGCCCCTGTGAGTGAAGATCTGTTTAAAACCTAATCCACTGTAGGGTGACTTTGAGCTTGAAGACACAAGGGAAATAAAAAGGCCTCCAAATACAGAAGTCAGATCCCGTCTGCCCAGGCTGACAGGATTTACCCGCTGAAGACCTACCCGCTCCAGAAGGAATTGCTTGTTTTTAGCCTGGATGTTTTCTTCATGTATAAATAAAGATTATGAAAGGGCATTTGATGGGCATAAAATTCCTGATTAGATTGAACAGTCTTGCCTCGCTGGAGATGATGGGGAAAAGTGGACAACCGAATTCTAGGCAGCTCTCCTGGCCAAGATGCAAAGGGACACAAAAGCAGGAGCGCCAGGCTGGTGTCGTCAGGGCTTTGCCGCTAGTGAGTGCAGCGGGCACTTTGTGGAGCCCTGGGCACTATTAGCTGTGGCTTAAAACAAGATCTCTATAATTCGAGGAAAGAAATTTTGGGGCACTGATTAGTGGCTGCTGGCTTTGAACGGGATCTTAGCAACCTAGAGTCAAAAGTTGTGGTGTGTGTGTGTGTGTGTGTGTGTGTGTGTTTTCCCTGCCTTCCTCAACCCCCACCCTCAAGCTCAAAAATAGCCACCCCTGTGGAAAGGTAATGTTTAAACCTCCAGCTAAGCCTGGGTGCTACAGCCTGAGCAGTTAGAGGCGCCAGGCTTTTAACCTGACAATGATGTTGTATTTGAACAGCTGCGTAAAGGTTTAGAAGGTCTGTCTCATTGCCACCGCGGAGTTTTTTAAAAGGGGTTATTGTTTGGGCGAAGGCACTGAGAGGAGACAAGCAAGTCGGTTCCAAGGCTGAAAATAACATTCAGTGCCTGTTTTCACCAGGCCAGGGGAAATTCTTTCTGGGGAGTGGGCACAAAGGGTTTGTTGGGAAATGTTTTTGTGAAGGAGCAGGCAGGCAATTAGGTTTCCCCAGAATGCTGGAGTGCTTTAATGAGCGGTGGACCCCAAAGAAATGTTCTGCTGAGGCGGAAACCCAATTTGCCCACAAGTTCAGTCTCTGGGCCTGAAATCCAAGGCCAGCCCATTCCTGGGTGAGTGTGGGGAGAAGAAAGCACGGATGCCTTCTCGTTCTGAGAACTGGTTCACGGTCAGTTTCCGGGGCCGGTTTACTTTCTTAGCTGCCAGGAAAGGAACCCGGAAGGCCAAAGGACGACTCCCTCGAACTGGCAGGGCCCCTCGCCCTGAGCAAGACTTTGGAAATCAAGGTTAAAGCTCCCCGCTGCTGTCCAGAGGCCGGGGCTTCCGCAGGGCGGCTCACCCGCCTGCAACCAGAGAAGGAGGGAGGAAGTTGTTCAAGTTTCTCATAAAACAGTTTCCATGGTGGTAGTGGTGGTAGTTGTTCTTTAATGAGCTGGACCACAACCCCACACCATATCTTCTTTATAGAACTTTTCCTCACCAGAACAAACACAGGACTAAGAGTCCTCCATCTCCTCCTCTTCCCCAAGCAAAACCTTATCAAATAATTTTAAGGATGTTCAAAACTACAAAATTCAACTTCTGACAAAAGTATTGCTTTTAATATTTGACGATCTGTGTTAAAACAAAAATTGACCTTCTTGGTTAGTAGCGATGGAAAAAAATCAATAGTATAATTTTCAATAATTCATAAAGCGAACGCCATTATGCTAAATCTTAACTATTAATCTTATCCTTTACAAAGTCTCGATTGATTTGTTAATAAAATATCTTCCCGTGTGTGGCAACAGCGGGTATAACTCTTTAAAAACCTTCAGAAGCAAGAAAATTACCAAGTAGCCCAAGAATGTAGATGAGAATTTTATTGATCGCCCTGATTCTTCTTAATATGTATTAATAAATTCCACAACCTTTTGTACCTTGCACTTGTCAGAAACCAATGCTTTTACAAAATCCATAAAAGGAAAACATATTTTTCTTCATAGAAGAACCAAATGACACCTTTGCATTTCTCTCCCTCCTGCCTGGCCCAGTCACTTTCCTAAAACTTCTGGAGTCTGAGGGTCAGTTTCCCCCTCTGCTTTCAAAAATTTTCCTTCCCCCTTTCTTCCTCTCTGCCCTCTATCATCAAGGAGTGGGGAAAGAAATTTTGGCATAGTGCTCCTGCTGGGAGTCTCAGAGACGCTCTCGCGGAAAGGGAACTGCTGTCGAAGGATTGTCTCGGGGCTGAAAGCGCCCAGCGCCCGGCCCCGGGCCCGCAAAGGTCAGGGTGTGGTTCCTCTGAGAGCCGGGAGCTCCTGTAGCTGGCGGGGGCGCGGAGGGGCTCCAAGTAGGGGCGGCGGGGCTGGAAGAAGAGACCGCCAGGCCTGGCCCATCCTCTGGGCAGCGGGGCCGGCCAGCGGCGTGGCCTCTCGGCCCTTGCAGCCCTTTACGCCGCCGCTTCCTAGGACACCTTGGCCGCGTCTTTGCGCGAAGGTTTTTCCCTTTGGACCCCCCTGGCATGGGATGTCTCGGGACCAGAGGATTCCGACTCACCTTCCCCGGCTTCCCAGTACTAAAATCACCAGCCCGCGCCCCTTACTCCCTGCCCCGGACCCGGCCCTCTTGGGCGCGCTCTGCCTGGGCGTGTGCAGGGAAATGCTTCAGTGTGTGCTGGCGCCGCGGCGCTCTAGCTTCCCTCCCTGCGCGTGTCGTCCCGGACGCCCCTCGGACCAAGCCTTTCCTTCCGCCGGCAGGGCCCGATTGCTAGGGCGGGGGGCGCGAGTGGGGCAGGCAGGCCGGGCGAGCCCCGGGAGGCGGGCGGGCGCGCGGCGGAGAGCTCTGGGCCGGTTGTCTCCAGCGCGCACTATCACCGGCGCGTTGTAGATGTCGCTGTTGTCCGCGCTTACGCGGCCGGCCGGCCGGGCTCTGGAGCACGTGACCTGCGAGGAGGCTGCGGCTCAAGGCCATTTTCAAATCTCATTGGCTTGGTTGTCATGTGGTCGGCAGAGGCATCCACAATTACACGGGGAATGTTTTCCTAGAGATGTCAGCCTACAAAGGACACAATCTCTCTTCTTCAAATTCCTCCCCAAAATGTCCTTTCCCAACAGCTCTCCTGCTGCTAATACTTTTTTAGTAGATTCCTTGATCAGTGCCTGCAGGAGTGACAGTTTTTATTCGAGCAGCGCCAGCATGTACATGCCACCACCTAGCGCAGACATGGGGACCTATGGAATGCAAACCTGTGGACTGCTCCCGTCTCTGGCCAAAAGAGAAGTGAACCACCAAAATATGGGTATGAATGTGCATCCTTATATACCTCAAGTAGACAGTTGGACAGACCCGAACAGATCTTGTCGAATAGAGCAACCTGTTACACAGCAAGTCCCCACTTGCTCCTTCACTACCAACATTAAAGAAGAATCAAATTGCTGCATGTATTCTGATAAGCGCAACAAACTCATTTCTGCCGAGGTCCCTTCGTACCAGAGGCTGGTCCCTGAGTCCTGTCCCGTTGAGAACCCCGAGGTTCCTGTCCCTGGATATTTTAGACTGAGTCAGACCTACGCCACCGGGAAAACCCAAGAGTACAATAACAGCCCCGAAGGCAGCTCCACTGTCATGCTCCAGCTCAACCCTCGTGGCGCGACCAAGCCACAGCTCTCGGCTGCCCAGCTGCAGATGGAAAAGAAGATGAACGAGACCGCGAGCGGCCAGGAGCCCACCAAAGTCTCCCAGGTGGAGAGCCCCGAGGCCAAAGGCGGCCTTTCTGAAGAGAGGAGCTGCCTGGCTGAGGTCTCCGTTTCCAGTCCTGAAGTGCAGGAGAAGGAAAGCAAAGGTCGGTATGAGTAGAGTTGCCACCCCAGCGGGGCGCGCAGTCCGGGAACCGGCGGAGAGGGAGCGCTTGGGTGCCCAGCGCAGAGCCCAGGCAGCCGAGACGGGTGCCCGACTTGGCAGGTGGTGCTTTGCCTGGCTTTTTGAGGGGAGACCTCAGTCTTGAGTTGTTTCCTGCTTCTCTCCCGCTGCCTGGCCATCCCGGGCCCCATGCTGATGGCGCCTGGGGAAGAGGAGAGGCTTGCCGGGTTTGTTTTTCATGAACTAGACCTGAAATGCAACAAAAGAGGCAAAAGAGACCCGCGGTTCCTAAACAGGGCCCCAGAGCCTCCTTTCTCCTTGGTCAGATTTGTAGTCCTAGTTTTGCCTGGCATCCAGGGATCATTTTAAGGCACCATGTTTGTGTCCAAGTGTATGCACCCCGCATCCTGCGAGCGTGGGGGGAACGAGATGGTTATACCAGTTGGCTCTTGGGTAGGGGAAAAGGTCTTGCTGCCTTTGCAAGGCTAGGTAACCTTGGCTTTGTCTGGGGAAAGTGCCGCAGGCTTTGCAATCGTCTGCAAAGAAGGCAAGGGCAGAGGGGGGAGAATGCAACTGCATAGCCCTCTTTGCAAGGCCAGCCTTAGGGTTGGACTGAGGCAAAGAGCCAGGGATCTGGGTTTTTGAAAAGGAACCCCGTTCCCTGAGTCTCCCCCATGCCCAGAGGTGGGCCACCTTAGGGGTTACAGTGCTGGGGAATGCTTTTGTATGGACACAGAAGACGTGAGAATTTAGGAAATTCTGGCGGAATGCAACAATGCCATTAGGATGGAGAAGGTATCCTTGCTTGCTCATTTATTTTTTGAGAAAGGATAAATAATGTACCTACAAACCTGTTAGGCTCCCTGCTTGCCTAACAGTGGTGGGGAAGAAGCTTCAGACTTGGGGACCTGAGACTGCAGTGGGGTTGGTGGGCTTGTCCAGACTGTGCCTGCATTCACTTCCGCCCTGTCATAAGCTGGTCACTTAGAAGGTTGCTGGGGAGATCCTAGAAAGTTTACCATTATACTTAGGTTTTGTGCAAGTCAGAAAGTTCTCTGTGTGTGTGTGTGTGTGTGTGTGAGAGAGAGAGAGAGAGAGAGAGAGAGAGAGAGAGAGAGAAGAGTCTTGATGAGTGCATCCTCCCATTCTGTCACTTTGGGCATTTCTAATTTGGCACCAGTTGAAAAGCTCTCCCAGGACCCACCTGTGTAATGTTTAATACCAGCATTGCCCAAAGCGGCCTGCTTGCCATTAGGGTCATGGCCAAGGGTATATTTGAACAAACTGAGAAGGAAAAAAAAAAGATCTTGATTTTTTTCTTCTTCCTTTAATTTTGTTAGAGGAAATCAAGTCTGATACTCCAACCAGCAATTGGCTCACTGCAAAGAGTGGGAGAAAGAAGAGATGCCCTTACACTAAGCACCAAACGCTGGAATTAGAGAAAGAGTTCTTGTTCAATATGTACCTCACCCGCGAGCGCCGCCTAGAGATCAGTAAGAGCGTTAACCTCACCGACAGGCAGGTCAAGATTTGGTTTCAAAACCGCCGAATGAAACTCAAGAAGATGAGCCGAGAGAACCGGATCCGAGAACTGACCGCCAACCTCACCTTTTCTTAGGTCCAAGGCCGATGGGAGGCCAGGATCAGAGAGGGGGCACCGCGTTCCAGGCCCCAGCGCTGGAAGACTGGGAAGGCGGAAACAAAACCTTCATTGCTCTTTGTTTTTTGTTTTGTTTTGTTTTGTTTTCCTGTTAGAATGTGACTTTGGGGTTATTCTGTTCGTGCTGCAAGTGATCTGTAATCGCTATGAGTATATATATATATATATTAAAAAACTTAGCACGTGTAATTTATTATTTTTTCATCGTAATGCAGGGTAACTATTACTGCGCAAATTCATTTGGGTCTTAACTTATTGGAAATGTAGAGCATCCATCTAACCTATTCATCCATACTTCCAGCAATGTGACTTTTTCATGTTTTTCCTAACGCAAAAGTTCTCTGTCTGTGGTTAGTCCACGAACTCATGGCATTTTGAATACATCCAGTACTTTTAAATTACACACATATCTATTTAAGAAAACCCACAAGCTTTGGGGGGAGGGGGACTTTAAAAAAAGCACATTACAATGTATCTTTTCACAAATGAACTTAGCAGTTGTTTTGGTGAGATGGAATATTGACAACTAATGCCTTGTAGCCTTTCCCTTGTGGTGCATCTGTGGTTTGGTAGAAGTACAACAGCAACCTGTCCTTTCTGTGCATGTTTGGTCGCATGTATAATGCAATAAACTCTGGAAATGAGTTTGCTCCCTCTGCTTTCTAAAACGGAAATATGTTATGGTGGAAATGAAAGCCTTTGAGGAGGTTCTCTTCTGCTTAAACTGCCAGTTTGGGGCAGTCGGGTGGGGGAGTGAAAGAAGGCAAGAAAAGGGAGATGGAGAGAAGAGTTAGAGGAGGCCTAGGATGACGCTGGAATTTGGCAGGGGTTGAGGTGACAGGGGTGATAATGCAGCTTGGGTGTGCAGCTAGAGGGGACTTCTGTCTCCTCTTTCAGCCCCCCAATCACAGTGACATATTTGTACCCTCAGTGGGCGTGAGACTCTGCCTAGTGGGAGCCTGGTAAGTAAGCTCGTACCCAAAGCCACTTTTTCCTCTCAGCACCCCATATGTGTGTTTTCTTCTCTTTGGTTTTAGTTATGTTATTTTTAATGCTTTCAGTGAGATCTTGATGACTTCTGGCTGGGGGAGCCATCATCAGGAGCTAGGTTGAAACTAGTCTTGCCCACCTGGAAGCTGACGGGGCCTCCATTACTGCAGCAAGGACAAGCAGCAATTTAGCATTGCACCGGATCCAATTTTACCCCCTTTGCTCATCCCCACCCCTCTCCCAAGCGCAAGACAGCCAGACCCCAGCGAGACCAAGGATAGGTGAGTTTTCCTATCCCACTTTGCCTTGGTTTCCTTGTGGAGGGATTTTCTGTTCTCATTACCTTTTAGTGGTCCACGTGAATTTTTTCAAATGAAAAGATTGTCTCCAGTCAAACCACTTACTATTTAATTACAAAATGCTGATGGCCACTGCATCTGAGAGGCAAGAAAATACAGAAAAAGTAACTGAAAGAGAATTCGCAAGTGAACATGGTTTCCTACGAAGTCCAATGTTCCATTTACAGCCATAGCTTGGGAAATTCCCACCAACTTCTGCAGAATTCCCACTAGAGAGCCCAGATTTATCAACTGCTGCCAGGGAAAGGGAAGAGGATCTTGGGGGGGTGGGGAACTGACAGAAGATTCGTTGCCCCAGGTCCTGCCTTTGGTTTCAGAGGGTCTCCAGTAGCTTCAAGGAGTTTCATGAAATAGATTCTTTCCAGTTCTCCTATATCCTTCCCTAAAAATCATCCATTAAGACTCTCTGAACCTTAGAGCCTCATCCAGGGAGTCTTTGGGACACTCAGTATTTAATCAGTTTTAAACTTCCTCCCCCTTTGAGAGGATCCTTCCCAAATTCCAAGACAGAAGCCTTTAGGGGTGTCATTTTCTGGGGATGGGTGAGAGAGGGATCTGAATCCTACTGGGTTGTGAACACTGGAATATTTTGCCCCAGACTTACATTAGATGGGCAAAAGTAGGAGGGTAGTTTTAACTCCGCCGTTTCGCCCAGCGATGTGGGGAATGCCATTAGTTGTTGAGAGGGGGCCTTGTCAAGGAGGGAAACCTGTGCTACAGGAAAGGGCAGTCCCTCTGCAACAAAATCAGAAAGCCTTTGGCAAAGGCAATCAATCAGGCCATAAGCAGCCATTTACCCCCTTTCTTTCCGGGGCTGGAGGTGGCCTGGGAGCCCTCCAAGGGTGCCGGGCAACTTGCAGAGAGAGGAATATGCCCTCCACCGCCGCTGTCGCCCGCGCCGCTTTTGTCTCGGCTCCCAGCCGGGCTTCAGAGGCTTTGTACCATGGATTTGGGAGTGACAATGGGCATTTCCTTCAGATTCAAGGCTGCCCAGCTCTTACCTCTGGAGACAAGGGGGGAAAAAATTGGAAAGGGAGTGGCCCTAGGACCTGGCCACTCGGATTTTTCAGGCATCTTGGGAATCCACTTGGAGGCCTCCAAGGCGCAGGAGCGCAGCGGTCCTGAGGGTGGAGGCGCGGCTCCCTCAGGCCTCGCCGAGAAAGGGCCCGGTCCGCGGGGGTGGCGGCCGTGCTGTAGCCTTGGGGTCCTCGCCTCTGTGCCGTGTTCTCTTCCAGGGCCTCCCCAGCAGCCCGGAGAAGACGAGGCACCCAGGCCACTGTCTGTGCCAGCCGTGCGCGCTCGACCGCCCACCGGCCCTGCCCAGCGCGGACACGGCCGCCACCGCCACCGCCACGCCACCGCCGCGCCCGGCCGGGCCCTGCCCGAGAGCCGAGCCTCCGCGTCCCCCTCGGGCTGCCGCGTGTGCCCAGTCTCACGTCGAGGGTGTGTGGCTGCGCGGGCGTGTGTGTGTGTGTAGGGGGCGGGGGCCTCTGAGCTGCTCCATCCGTCCGTTTTATTAGGGACACATTAATCTATAATCAAATACACCTCATAAAATTTTTATTGAAAGGCATAATATCATTACAGAGGTCTTCCACCTGTTTTAAACAACACGACAAGCTGTGAGAGCGTGTGCGAGGGTATGTGTGGGGCGGGGCGGCTTTAGGAGTGGGAGCGAGGCGAGGGGACCGGAGCGCCCAGGGGGCCGCCCCTGCGCCGCCCGCGGGCCTCGGCTGCTGGCTCCAAGCAGCGTCCGGTGCGCCCTGGGCGCGCGGCCCGAGCGCCGGAGCAGGGGCGCCCGCGCCGGGGTCGCAACTGGAGGACCCAGGGAGCCAAGAGTAGACGAACAAATAGTCCCCAGCGCCTCCTCCGGCTGCCGCTGGGCCTGTGGTCCCGGCCTGCGCCGGGCGGGCCGAGCCAGGCCGGGCCGAGCGGGCTCCTGGCCCTGGCCCTGCGGGCTCTAATTGCGGCGCTTATGTTGATGATTGTTTTTTTGAATCGCAGCAGCCCCCAGTTTAGCGGACTGATTTACTCCCGGTATTGGTAAATATGATCACGTGGGCCGCGCGACCAATGGTGGAGGCTGCAGCCTGCGAACTAGTCGGCGGCTCGGGCGCCGGCGGGGAGCGGCTCGGCGGCGGGCAGTGTAACCTTGGGTGGGAGCGCGCGGCGCCTCAAAATGTCCTCCAGTGGCACCCTCAGCAACTACTACGTGGACTCGCTCATAGGCCATGAGGGCGACGAGGTTTTCGCCGCGCGCTTCGGGCCGCCGGGGCCAGGCGCGCAGGGCCGGCCTGCAGGTGTGGCCGATGGCTCGGCCACCGCCGCCGCCACCGCCGAGTTCACCTCGTGTAGTTTTGCCCCCAAATCGGCCGTGTTCTCCGCCTCGTGGTCCGCGGTGCCCGCCCAGCCCCCGGCGGCGGCGGCGATGAGCGGCCTCTACCACCCGTACGTGCCCCCGCCGCCCCTGGCCGCCGCCGCCTCCGAGCCCGGCCGCTACGTGCGCTCCTGGATGGAGCCGCTGCCCGGCTTCCCCGGGGGCGCGAGCGGCGGCGGCGGCGGCGGAGGAGGAGGCGGCGGCGGCCCGGGCCCTGGTCCCAGCCCCGGCCCCGGCCCCGGAGGCCCAGCCAACGGGCGCCACTACGGGATTAAGCCTGAAACCGGAGCGGCCCCGGCCCCCGCCGCAGCCTCCACCTCCTCCTCTACTTCCTCGTCCTCCTCCTCCAAACGGACTGAGTGCTCTGCCGCCCGAGAGTCCCAGGGGAGCGGCGGGACCGAGTTCTCGTGCAACTCGTTCCTGCGGGACAAGGCAGCTGCGGCGGCAGGGGGAACCGGGCCCGGGGCGGGGATCCGGGCCGGGCCTGGGGCAGGCGGCTCTTCTGAGCCCTCGGCTTGCAGCGATCACCCGAGCCCAGGCTGCCCGCTGAAGGAGGAGGAGAAGCAGCATCCGCAGGCTCCGCAGCAGCAACTTGACCCAAGTAAGTGCAAAAGAAATTGCCCCCTGATTTATTGCTGAAACCTGTAAGGCTCGAATGTGCAAAACTGATAGTTTTACTAACCTATAAAAACGTCTAGACGCCTACCCAAGCCTAGGCGAGCAACACGCATCCATAAAAAACCTTCCCATAACCACCTACCCTGGGCGCGCGGTTTGTACGGTAAACAGAGCGCGGGCATTAAGGCTTTTTATGATAATTCCCCCCAGTTGTGAAAAGCGGCCATCCTTAGTGAAATTAATTTAACGACCTCTCTTCCCCACCTTGTCGTCCTGCCCTGCCTCCCCTCCGCCCTCGCTCCCCTTCTGCAAACCCCCCTCTTCGTAGACAACCCCGCGGCGAACTGGATCCACGCTCGCTCCACTCGGAAAAAGCGCTGTCCCTACACCAAATACCAGACGCTTGAGCTGGAGAAGGAATTCCTCTTCAACATGTACCTCACCCGGGACCGGCGCTACGAGGTGGCCAGGATTCTGAACCTCACGGAGAGACAGGTCAAAATATGGTTCCAGAACCGTAGGATGAAAATGAAAAAGATGAGCAAGGAGAAGTGCCCCAAAGGAGATTGACCCAGCGCAGTACCCGCAGGAGCGCTCAGAAGCAACGGGGATTTTTCTTTGTGGGTGCTTGATTTCCACAAACTCTCCAGCGACTCAGACTTTGTTTTTCTTTATTAGGTAGAAGTGACTGTGTGGTTGGTCTCTGTGAGGTATTTGGGGGACTCTGTATTTGCTCGCTTATGTGTTGAAGAAACCAAGTGACTTTGGGGTTTCGCCTATCCCACGCCCTTTCTTGCTCCGTGGATTCCTTAGGAAATGCTGTATTTTGTGAGTGCACGCTGGCTTAAGGAGCCCTCTCCTGTGTAAATGTCTCCCATGTTTCTGAAATGTGCTGTAGCTTAGTCCCCCAGTCCTCGGCGCTGCCCTTCAGGGCCAAGTGGAACCCCAATTCTGGGATTCTGAAGGCAGAGGGAGACATGGTGGACGCCCCTGCCGCTTGTCCAGGTGGAAGCCAGCCCGGTGGGCCTCGGGTTTCAGAAGCCCCCTTTCCTCAGGGACCCCACAGGCCTTCCACTGAGACAACGAATGAGGCCTAGGAGGAGCCCAGGGCCTCAGGTGGGTCATGGTTCGTCCTGAGTGCTTTGGAGGAGCTGCTTTCTCCCCAGGAGGGCTAGGGTCATGTGGGCAGCCTGGTGCTGGCCCTCCCGGTACCTGCCCAAGGACCAGTTGTAAATGTTACCGCTTCCTACCAATAAATGCTGACCTGATCAAATGGAGCCCAGACGCTGGCCCTGAAGTTGTGTACCTACTCTCTTTCTTTCTGCAAAATATCACCCTTTTGAGACTTCTCCCCTATTCCTTGGTGGGCAAACACTGCTAAACATTCGGGGCCCATCTACCTGCCAGTTCTCTCTAATGTGCTTCTCAGCTTGAGGCAGAGCTGGCTTCAAGCACACTTCCTGGTGTGGGGTGTCTTGGTGCCTCCTCCGCTTGGTGCCAGTGCCTCAGTGAACTCCTTGCCTTGGTCTCAGGCTCAGCCTGGCAGCAGTGAGCAATGGAGTAGGCAGCCCCAGGAACCAGACACTCTCTTTTGCTTTGGCTTCAGCACACCACACTCCATGCCTTCCATAGCTCAGAGAGCTTTAACTGCCAGTTTAGGTCTCCAAACAAGGGAAAAGCCAGCTCTGCACTCTGGAGTAACTCTCTTGGTTGGTCGCAGGGCTGGCTGGCTCCAGGAGGCACAGGCTGGCTAGGCTGTGAGCTTCCACCCCTCCCCACCAGAGCCTCAAAGTGACCTAGCGGATCAAAATGGTCAAGGCACTGCTTTTGGCTGGCCACCTCCTACCCACCGCCCCTTTCCCTCCACCCAGCTTCTGTGTATGTTTAGCCCCCAGCTTGGCCTTCTGAGGTCCACATTCAGAGGCTAAAATGAAGGTCATTGTAAGTGAGGGTTCAGGAGGAGCACAGCCTTTGCAGGCCCTAGAGGAGGCAGTGGCGCCGGTTGGCCTGGGTTGGGCGGAAGGCGGGGGAGGTGGCAGAGATCTTGGGGATCCTGATGAAAGAGGGGACTCCAAGAAAAAGCAGAGCAGAGCTGGGAGGGAAAGCCAAGGCCCAGATCCGGCAGAAGGTGCTTGGTACCCCCGCCCCTGTGGCCAGCCTGATACCTAGAGCTCTTTGAAAACAGGAAGAGCCAAGGTGTCATAAAGCCATCCAGCCGGCTAGACGTCTGGGGGTAATGAGTTTACAACAGGCCAGGCGCTTCGCTTTGAAACCATCTCATTTTGATGTTTGTGAGAGGAAAGGAAAAATGCAGACAAAACTAGGTCTTAAAATGTGGACAATAAAAATATAAACAAGACTGTGTTGGATGCAGAAGCTTGAGGGCCCAGGGTGAGGTGTGAGCACCTAAGATATAAAGTGACAAGTAGGAAGGAGGCAACGTATTTCTAATCTTTTTAATGGGCTGAGCATTAGGTGTAGCTACACTGGTTGGAGGCTTTTTATATTTTGACTGTGGCCACATCTAGCTGGTTCTTTAAGAAAATAAGAGGACACAAAATACTCTGTTACTTGAAGTAAGGAGGTTACTGATAATCGGGCCATTTATTCAGGCTAATGCCTCCCAGAAGTGTGGTCGGTGGGAAAAATGAAGCTACATGCCTTTTCATAAAAATAAATCTGACACTACAAACTTCACTATGAAGATACTGGAATGTATATCTATTAATTCATTAAATATACAGTCATTAACACCAGAACTGTTAGAAAGCATTTTTTTAAATTAGAAAAAAATATTAAGCAAGCAAGAAACACCTAAGCTGATTTAATAGTCTTTGCTTTTTTAAAAAATTCAAGTATAATACTTAGTCAGTCTGGTTCAGTTCGAGACTTTTTATATGAAAATTTGAAATCTCATTTCTTGTCTGTGGAAATTTGAACGGACGCAAACCCAAAAGGGACTTTCCAGACATATTCAAAGATTGAGCAAAAAGCTTTCAATTTGGCTTTAATCCCGTCCCAAATTGTCCAGTTAAATGAACATAAGACATTAAAATTAAAAAGCTAAAATGCCAAATATTTATAATTGGATGCCAAAAGATAACAGCTTTAAGAGAAAAATATAATGATGCTTGACTTCCAAATTCATTAGTTGTCGAAATGGCTGGCTCCTTTGAAAGAAAGCCTCTTGACAATTGATATTTTAAAAGTTGCGGTTTTTGTTCAATCTAGCCTGTCCTATAATTGTGTATAAAAGGTACAGCTGGGCCATTACAAAATGGGAACCTACAGTGTCTGGCAAAAGAAAGACTAGCGCTTTTGGCAAAGACACTACTGGAAGCTCTTGGGAACACAGATGAGACTATCCTTAGCATTCAGGAGCCTCCCTCTGTTTTCTGTACTTGACTTGTTGACAATCGGAGAGATGAAGCATTAGTCGTGTCAGCAGTCCAAGCCCCAGTCAAACTGAAGCACAAGATTAGAATTGGTCTGAGGCGAATAAAAAGGAAGTTAAACACGGTCCGCTCGACTTAGCATTTGACCACTAGAGAGCGCTGTTGCTCCACTTTCTGATCTCGTAAAACGCTAGGCGGCACAGGAAGGTTTTGATTGGAAATATTTACAATCTTATTTTTAATCCCAAATTAGGATAAATTTAACCAAAAATAAAGTGTGCAGTATTAAATTCTACAGCCATGTTTGTTAGGCATAAAATTTTGGCTTAGCCAGGATTTGAGAAAATTTGGACTATGGACACAGCTAAAACTATAAAATGTTATGGTAAATTAATGTATTCTGTCAAAACGGAAACGTGTAAAAGTAGAGACCTTTATTTACGAAGTGAACCGGGCTCACTTTCTATTTAGATTGTAAGCAGAATGCTTTAATAAATTTAAAAAGTGTTTTGTCTCAAGAGGAAATGTTGTGTTGTAATGTTTTTAAATTAGGCCTGAATGTGTAGATGTGAATTTTGTAGTGTTGCTGCCCCCTTTGTGCCATCCTATGTCCCCCAGAAGTCACTCAGTTCTACAAAGTGTCTTGTGTCATTGAGATTTGGGTTGTTTTTCCCTTTCCACTCCCAAACCCATTCATTTATCCAGGATTCCAACACACACACTTGCACACACACATATGTGCACATACACATGTATAATCCACAGAGAAATAAAAAGGCACAACTACAAAGTTAAGACAAAGCTTTATTAAAAATAATAATCTTTTAATTCGTTATTTACGAGATTGAAGTACAAATCCTGTCAAAATCAGTTTATTCTTTTTTCGAATTTACAGGACGCTACCTGGGAACGTTAATGATAATCAGCGGTATTAAAAAAAAAAACTAGGAAAACAGCCTTGGCCTCCAGCCACCCCTGTAACAAGTTTTCTGCACTCTGAACTAGTTTAAATTTTTAATAAAGCATGCCTCTACCATCTCCAGGTTCATTAACAATCCATTTACCTTCACCATTTCCAGCCATTCTCGGTAGAAACAGGTATTATCTTGCTATGCCTTTCAATTTTAACCTTTTTTCCATATGTAAAAATGATTCTCGGATCTAGACTAACCTCAGGATCATGCTCACACAAGCTAGGCCAACAACTCGGAATGCGGGCTAATTGACATCGCTGGCCTGCTGAGTTTTTTAGGATTTTGAGGCCGTGTGAGATTTTTCAGAAATTTGCATGTGTCGTGGATTACTTTAGCCAGCCGGAGCATCCTCTGGGTCATTGGGGGTGTGACTTCAAGGTCTGTTCTCAAAGCCAGTGACCCTCAATGGCGTCCTCAATGAAAAAGTGTCTCGGCACCTACAGAACCTAAGAGAAAGGCCAGGTAGGCGAGAGGAAAAAAGACCATACACGGAGGGCAGACCCATTACATGTAATCGGACGTTAAAAGGAAAGAAGAGCAGCGTGGGGGGAGAAGCGTATGGGGGGGTTGTTGGGCGGAGTAACCCAACCAACTTGGAAAGCCCTGCTAAAATGAGGAAAATCCTGCGAATTCCTGCTCCTCTAGCCCCCATCTCCTGCCATCGCTCACATTCTTTTCTTGTGGAAACTAGTAACTTTAATCGGAGGCCTCTGCCCACCCTAAGCAGTCACTGCACAAGCTTGGTGGATGAACTCAAATCCTAGGCAGAGCACGGGGCTGCCTGCAACTGCCTGGAACCGGCGCGATCCAAACGCCGGCCCGGGGGCTCTCGCCGGTGCTGCCCCCGCACTCCTCCCTGGGCCACAGCCTGCCCAGGTCCGGGCGCCCGCGTCCTGCCCAGGAAGCGCCTCCACCCCGGCCTGCGTCCTCTTTCCCGCCTGGGAGCAGGTCTGCCGCTCTCTTATTTACTCCCTCGGCAATGCTAATGCCCCTTCTCGCATTCTCCAGCCTCCCCCCTGCGCCTCCCACTGACGTCTATCAAGGGTGAAATGACGGAAACTATATTCAGAGACATGATTTCCATTAAATATCAATTAACCTAGGTGCTTCAGCCAGGCATGCAGTGCGTCAAGGGTAAAGGT
Source organism: Dolichotis patagonum (assembly GCA_004027295.1). NCBI lineage: Eukaryota > Metazoa > Chordata > Mammalia > Rodentia > Caviidae > Dolichotis > Dolichotis patagonum. The sequence goes on along the minus strand of PVJX010002989.1, from coordinate 47,908 downwards.
ACATCTCATTTCCACAAGGCCCGCTGGGCTGGAAAAGAAGGGCTTTGATTCCGATAGTGCCAGAACTTAGGGCCACACTGATGGCTTTTTCATCGAACCACTTAGGCCCCAAACCCAGGCACGGTCCCGTCCGTCGACCTGGCTTCTCCAAGTTCCCGGGCTACGCCCCGCGAGTTCAAAACCGCAAAAGCTACGGCCACTCTGCGCCGCCTAGCCGTTCCAGGGGCTCAGGAGGTCGTCGTTTACTCCACAGCCTTCCCGTCTCCCGAGTCTAAGGTTCTGTGGCGCCCTGTCTCCGCCCGCCGCAGCCTGCGCCCCCGGGTCCCGGGTTCCGGGTCCCGGGTCCCGGCCCCAGGCCCCCCGGCCCAGCGAGCCCTTGGCAGTGCGGCTTTATGGGCCCCCTTTAAGGCCCGCGGAGGCATCTCCGGGTCGGCGTGAGGCGTCCCGTCGGGAGAATCCCTCCGCGCGGTTATCTCGCCCCCATCTCGCTAGCTCTCCGCGCAGTGGTGGGGTGCGAAAATGCCTCGCCGGCGCGTACCGGGGCGGCAGCCTCGGCGGCGGCGGCGGCGGCGCGGACGGCGGGAGGGGGTCGCGGGGGGGCAGGGTGAGAGGTGGCGGCGGGCAGAGGGAGTTTTTTTTTCATTTCCCTTCAGAGCGGGGGTTTGTAAACCGTAGCCACAGAGTGTCCCCCGTGGGCCGGCGCACTTTTTTTTCTTGTCCCGGTGCGCTGGGGCCGCCCGGTGCGTGAGAGGAAACAGTGGAGGCGGCAGGGCAGGTCACCCGGGGCGTCGGCGATTAGACTGCGGCCGAGCCGGCGCGCGCCGGGAGAGGCCGAGAGGGCGGCGGCGGGCGGGGGCTGGGCGAGGCCCCGCGACCCGCGAGGGAGGCGGCGCGAGGCCCAGGCGGCGGCGCGAGCACCGGGCATGAGCGCCCAGTAGGCGAGCGCCGGGGCAGCCGGGCCGCAGAGGCGACGCGCGCGGCGTGCGGGCGGGCGGTGGCAAGACGTGGCCCGGCGGCCCCAGCGGCGCGAGCGGCCGCCCCAGAGGCCCCCGCGGCAGTGCGGCCGAGCTCGGTCGCGCTCCCTGCTGCTCCGTGGCCGCCGTCGCCCCGATGAGTTCGTACTTCGTGAATCCGCTGTACTCCAAGTACAAGGCGGCGGCCGCGGCGGCGGCGGCGGCGGCGGCGGGCGAGGCCATCAATCCCACATACTACGACTGTCACTTCGCGCCCGAGGCCGGCGGCCGCCACGCCGCCGCCCTGCAGCTCTATGGCAACAGCGCCGCCGGCTTCCCGCACGCGCCCCCGCAGGCGCACGCGCACCCGCACCCGTCTCCGCCGCCCGTGGGGCACGGGTGCGGCGGTGGGGGCGGCCCGGGCCCGGGGCCCGGCCAGGACTACTTCCACCCCGGTGGGGGCAGCCCGGCCGCTGCCTACCAGGCCGCCCCACCTCCTCCGCATCCTCCGCCTCCCCCCTGCGGCGGGATTGCCTGTCACGGGGAGCCCGCGAAGTTTTACGGATACGATAACTTACAGAGACAGCCGATTTTTACGACCCAGCAAGAGGCCGAGCTGGTACAATATCCTGACTGTAAATCGTCCAGTGGTAATATTGGCGAGGACCCAGACCACTTAAATCAGAGCGCGTCTCCTTCTCAAATGTTTCCCTGGATGAGACCACAAGGTTGGGATGCATTTTTTTTTTTTAAGAGGGGAGAAGGGGAGAAATCTGCTTTCATCTCACGTTCTAGCTTTAAAACTCCCCTTTCTTCTTCCTATCCCCTCCTTTTCCTTCTTGTGTAGCCACAGTGGCTTTTATTCATAAAGTAATACAGACTTTTTTTTTAAAAGTAGAAACCATGTAGAGATGATGGGAACAGAATAATTGTGAAGAATTTGTTTCTCTTGCTATATATATTCACCCTTAGACCAGTTTCAGTTCCAGAAACCTCCAGCAATATGCAGAGACACCATCACATTTTTTAAAACGTTGATTTCCCCTTTTTTTGTTCTTGTAATCAGCAGCTCCTGGTAGACGAAGAGGAAGACAAACCTACAGTCGCTTCCAAACTCTAGAGCTGGAAAAGGAATTCCTGTTTAACCCTTATCTGACCAGGAAGAGAAGAATCGAGGTTTCCCATGCCCTAGCCCTCACGGAGAGACAGGTAAAAATCTGGTTCCAGAACAGGAGAATGAAATGGAAAAAGGAGAACAACAAGGACAAATTTCCCGTTTCCCGGCAGGAGGTGAAGGACGGGGAAACCAAAAAGGAAGTTCAAGAGCTGGAGGAAGACAGCGCTGAAGGCCCTGCAAATTAACTTCTACCTTTAAAATTTTACCACAGACAATTAAAACTAATGATCTACATATGCTGGTGGACACTTTTTTTTTTTTTTTTGCAAAGGACCTTACCTGTGTTTCAAGCTACCTTATGTCACTGCTCTTGAGGTTTCTACGATTTGAGAGGGATTTGGGTGTTTAAAAAAAAGTTTCTAGGATGGCACAGAAGCAGTCCTTGCGCTATCCTATGATAGGGTAATTTGATACCTTGTAGTTATATTTTTATAATGGTAGTGTTTAATGTCTGAGCTGGTGATTTGCCTCAACAACATAAACTTCCTAATGATTAGCACTAAATAGTTGAATATAAAATGCTTTATTAATCAAACAAGTGCACTTGAACAGTTTAAATCTTTTCTTTATGGTGAGTAAATTAAAAGACGTCTATTAATTTTTTTAAAAAAATTATGCCTGCAGAATATTTACTTTATATTATTTGATTAAAATGTGTTATTTATGGTTTTTCTTTTACCTTTTATAATGAATGGTTTGGGTGTCTTTTGTTTACTCCTAAAAGGTTTCTTTGAGTATTTAGCAAATATAGTATGTCAGGGAAATGTCTGGGCCAAATATTCGAAAAGCACATGTTAGCTGAAGAGTGTAACGTATAGTTCAGGCTCTGCAGCTTCCTTAAACTGCAAGTGTTGGGCCAGTGACAAATTTCAGGACAATGTCAAAGTTGACATTTAATCATTGTAGTCCATACAAATTATGGCAATTAAATAATCAAGAGTGAATAATACTTGAAAAACCAATTACAAGACTTTCAGTTCTTACTTTAGCAAGTTGTCTTGCTTTCATTTTGAATCTCACTTGTAATCGCCTGGAAATTGCTAGGTTTCTGCGCCAGGGTCGTCGTGATTTTTTTGAGTAGGTGCCATATTTATTTGTATTACTTCACTCTGTTGGCTAGCTCTGTTCGCATGTTCCTTTTAAGCCAACTTGCTGTGTGCGTTTCAGATGTCGGTTGGTACGTCCTCTGCTCTTCTTCAGGAAAGGTATGGCCTCACATATTTGAAACAAGCCCTGAGAGCAAACGCAGAAATCTCTTGAGTGTAAACAGCCGCTCCAGAACATAGCTTGCTCTTCAATAAAGAAATGAATCTCTTTCTAGAGCTAATGTCTTTGAGCGCGCCGCCGCCGCAAATGCCCCTTTTCCTGAGTCTTGAACAATGGCCAGGACCCACACGAAGGCTACGACTTGCTAGAGGCTTCTCTTAGATAACAGAAGGGTAACACAGGTCCCAAACAGTCTCTTTAAAAAATGCTGGAGGTGGGAGACACTCCTTCCTGAGAAGGGTGTCTATGCTAGGCTAGGCTATGTGATCCATGCTTCGTCTTGCTCTAAATAATCCTAAAATACTGTGAAAGCTTTGACCTTCACAGAGGACTAGAGTCGTAGCCCAGTAGGGGATGACCCCGAGTCCAGGCTACACCACAGCTTAATTCCACTGAGTCCCGGTTGATGCCAGGGTTTGGCATCTGTTATTAACAAGATATCCATTTTCCTATGGGAGGCTGCGCTTGCAGCTGCCATTTTACAAGGGAGGGAGCGGAAAGAGGGGAAGAAGGGAAGAAATTCAAGTAAAGTAACATTTTGCCCTAAAAAATGGAAAGCACCTTTACTAGACATTGGAAAGCTTCCTGCCTTTTCTAGCCACATTTATTTTTAAAGACACATTTTAAAAATTTCCAGATTGTTCTTAGTTGAGTAAGTAAAAAGAAGATTCTTTAGGGGTTTTGTCCGAGACAGGATCTCACTATGTAATCTAGGCTGGCCTGGTATGCCTGCCTCAGTATCCTGAATGCTGAGCTTATAGGGGTGCGCCATCACGCCTGGCTGATTCTTTACTTTTGAGCCAGCCTTGCCCCTTTAGGTGTCAGTAAGCTGTTTGCCTGCTGCCTGCCATTTCATGGACCAGAAAAATGTCGGCATTGGCTGGGTCAGAGACAAAGCAGCACTTGGCTTTCTACCCAGGGAAGAGGCCATGGCTGTGACATTTGTCAACCTAAGCCAGGAAAGACAAATTTAAGTCATGGGTGGCTGAGGTTTAAACATTTGCACGCGAGGAGACAGCTGCAAACACATGCTGAATTTGGGACCGTTCTGGCTGTGTGTGCTTCCTGAGACTCTGCTGTTGGCTGGTGCAGAGCAAGGGTGCCTAGGGGTGAGAGCATGACTAGGGAATAGCTTGGGGCGAAAACTGTACAAGACTAGTGCTGACTACATTCCAGTTGCTCTCCACATAAGGGAATCCTGTTTATTAGCAAAAGTTGCTGTTTGCCGCTCAAGAATGTGCCCAAATACCAATTTTAAAGCTACCAATTTTGTAACACTCAGGTAAGGAACGCAGTGCATGGGTGGATGTGAAAATTAGAGGAGAGAAGGGAAAATGTCATTTCAGCAGCTTTCAGCACTGCTTCAGAAATGTACCTTCTTGCCCCACTACAGCCCTAAACCATGATAAAATCATAGCTCATGTACAGAAAATTACTGTTAGAATAACGGATAATTGAGGATACCAATTTGTACACGAATCACATGCAAAAAATGTTGGTTATCATGTAGATGTCTATGTCTCTTCTTGTAGTTAGGAAATCTCATAGATTTGTCTTTATATAAAGACCTTGAGGAGATACACTTCTCACAAACACATTCAACCACCTTCTCTTACAATGGTTAGGCATCCCCACCCCCCATCATGGTATCTGCAGCTGATGAGCAGTGAGGAACACACAGGACGCCTTCCTAATTGGCTCAGATCTATACACACGCAAGCACTGTGGCAACACCCAAACATTTTTGCTGCAGAAATTTGCATAAACCTTCGGAGTACCCTTTGTAAACCCAGGCAGGTGTTTTTTCTTTTTGCCCTGAGCTGGCGCAGCCTGGCTAGAGATAGTTTACCTTCACACCGCCTTGAAACAGTTTAGTAAACTGTTTAAAGAAATACTGGGACTCTTTATTGTCAACATAGATTGAAAGAGCCAAGCCTTTGGGGTGACTTAAGCTGTTTGCAAGGATGAGAAACACACAGAAGAATGTGGGAAGCTCCCTGGCTTCTAAAGAAATCAGTTCAGGGATGCCATTTTGTAAAGTTCCACAAGGATCAATACATGGAGTACCTCTGCGCAGGGGGAAATGCGCAAATATGGCTGCCCTTTCAGTGCAGAGCTTCTTTCCGGCCCCATTCCCCAAGATGAAAAGGAGGGTCATAAAGCTCTGCTTTTATTTGAATAGAAAGGGAGAAGATAAAAAGGCAAATTGATTGAGATTATGTCTCTGAAAATTTTAGAATTGAGTAATCTTTTTGCACAGTTCCAAGTGTACAGAGCAGTATACACTGTTCCAGGCGTGGGAGGGCCCAATAACTTGCCCCATTTGCCATGTAATAAAGCACATTTTTATTATTTGATGCAGAAGATGTTGCTATTTCGCATCCATGTGTCCTCTCTTTTTCTGGTGTTTGCTGAATCTGTGGTCACCTGGGGGTGGACAGAGGAAGACAGACCCTGGCTACCGGCCTGGTTTCCTCCAGCCGAATGAGGGCCCGCTGGCTTGTCTTAGAAAAAAAATGACTTTTGCTGACATATAGCAACAGGAATCCTTTAATAAAAATATACAAGGTCATTGGAACTTTCTCATGGGCTACAAATGACCTGCCCTAGAGGATGCAGTGCCATTTCCTGCTGAAGTCACCATCCACTTAGTAACTTACTGTGTGTGAAATGTTAACAGCAGAGAATTTATACACAGATATCCAATGCACACACTTACAAACATATTGCTAGAACCTCCTGGGGCAAGGTGGTGGTTACCTCTTTCAGGCAGGTACTAAAGCCTGGGTGGCCAAGCCTGGGAGACGAATGCTGGGGACCAGCAAGGACATTTACTTTCAGGTGTTCCCCAGGTCAGGTCCAACAATAAATGCAAGGAAGATGTGATGTCTGTCTGGGAGGAAGAGTTCCTTTTTTTCTAAGATGATTTTGGGGAATCAAATTGTCTTTCTGAAGGAATGGAAACCCTCTTTTCAGAATTGCACGGAGTAGGCTCTTCAATGGGAAAATACCTAGGATGCAACCAGAGGGGGGGAGCTACAATTACATTCCATAAAACTGATCATTGTTCTTAGAAGGGACCTAAAGACAGGGGTGTCACTGGGCATCCAGAAAGATTATTTCTTTAATCCTAGGCCATCCCCAAGGGTTCTATGGAGATGAAGACCAGGCAATGGGCACCCAAAATGGTATTTTGGAGAGTATTTTGACAAGTATTTAAAACCTTCTCAGGCCTCTGGGCTGGTTAGTGACTGGCCCACCACAGAAACCCCCAGGAAATGGGCGGGACCTCAATTTACTTTGGAACACAGTGGGGCCAAACAGTGTCCTTGCTTGGCCTTCACTGCCCAGAATTCCTGGGCAAGATCGCTGGGGTTGGGCTGCCCAAGAGCGAGAGGGTAAAAACCGAAAGTGCGTGGCTGCCCTTCCCCACCAGCGTGTGTGTGTGTGTGTGTGTGTGTGTGCGCGTGTAGGAGAAGCCGAGTGACCCACATAGGGGAGACTGGAGGAGGGGGTGCAGTAGGGACGGCCTGGCCAGCGCCCAGCAGTACTCGCACTCGCTACCTACGACGCTGGCCCACCCGCACAGAGATTTTCAGCCAAATTTGAAAAAATGTTTTTCCTAAGAAAAAGAAAAGAGACAGAGACAGAGAAAGACAGGAGGACATCGAGCCAGAAAGAAAGGAGGGAGTAAGAAGAGAGGGAAGAGAAAAGGGAGAGAGGAGGAGGCAAGAGCGAAGAGCGACAGGAGATAGAGGGAGGGAAACAGAGAGGAAAAAACATGGCGCTTGCGAGCTGTATGTGCAAAATCCGCAAGGAATTGCAGTAAATTCCTTTTTGTTTGAAGAAAATTTACAACTTGGTAATAGACCTTTTTATGACCTATTTGCGGTCGTCATTGGCTGCGGCTGGTCATGTGCAGGCGCCGCTCGCCTTCACGGCCTTTTTCCTGATTTCCCAGGCGAATTTCCCCCCGCATTCTGCTTTCCCAGAGCCTCACCCCCTCTTTTTCTAACCTTTGTCTCTGCAGAGGTGGGCTCCGGCAGCCGGCTGCGGGCTTGCGGGGGCGCCGCGGCCTCGGCTCCTGCCCGCCGCCCGCCCGGGCCGCGCCGCAGCCGCCTCCAGGCCGGTGGGGAGCCCGGCAGGGGAGCCGCGAGGAGCGGGGGGCGCCAAGCCCCCCGCCGGGCTAACACCGCCCGCAGACAGGCTCGGGTGCGGGCAGCCGCGGTCCCGGCGCGCTTCCTCCTGCACCATGAGCCGGTCCCCGCCGCCGGGAGGGCGCGCAGCCCGGCAGCGCCTAATGGATTACAGCAGCCGCCCGGGCCAACCGCCGCCGCCTCCAGCTCGGCAGCCTCCGGTAAGAGTCGCCCCTTCCGAGCCCAAGGACTGCCAAGGGGGCCCGGGGCGCCTGCCGCCCTGGGCACTCCGGGCAGCAAGGCCTGGCCCCCCATGTTTCCCTGGAACCTGGGGATCGCTATCAGCACCCCAGGCCACTAATCATTCCATCCCAGCATGTCCCTTGGGGCTCGGGGTGGGGTCCTGCTGGGTTTAGAAGTGGAAAGGGGAAATGCAGTTTCCTCCGGAGGTCCCGAGGGGTGGGGAGCAGCAGCTAGGGCCTTGCTGCCAAATGGAGACCCCCTCGGATCCCTACCTGGGAAGAAGGGTGTGCAGATGGTGCCTGCTTTGCTGGGGGTGAGGAGTTACTGAAGGCACCCTGTAGTATAGGACAGTGGGTTGGCAGTTTGTCTTTGGTCAGAGGTACCCCAGAGGCTAACAGGTGTTTTGTTTTGTCGAGGGTTAGGGCTTCTGGGTGGGGGTGGGGTGATTTCTGTGTACCCACTATGTGTTTGATTTTTTGAATCTAGGCTTTGGTGAATGAATGATGGTGATTTCTAAATGGTGGTTTCTTAAATGGTTTATTGGGCCTTGTGCATGAGATGAAATCTTAAATGCTTTAAAAGTTTCTCTAGTTTTGGGGGGAGAGTTTTTGTAATAACTCAAGATACGGTCTTCACACACCTGATAAATGATCTGTCAGATGAATTTGGATTATTTTATGTCACAAAATGAATTCATGTTTTGGATTAGTATCAGAAAATTTGGTGCAGGTCATAGGATAGACCCAGTAGACATTTCAGAAATTTGAAGCATTTCCAAGTTCAAACATTGCGTGTGTTTTTCATTTGCCAGAGTAGGAAGAATAGATCTTCTTTGCTTTCTAACTATTGGGTTTTTTTAAAACCTGCTAATAAATATTATATATTTTCCTCTGTACTTTGAAATCACTGAACCAAAACATTATGTATTTTTTAAAAATTTTTGCCAGAAAATGTTTTTTCTCACTGATTTGGAATGGCACTTGAGGTTGCAGTCCTTCATAAGCACGTTGTGAGACATGAAAACCTTCACACAATCTGCCGCATTGCGTATGGAGTGGATGTGCGCATGGCAGCGTGTCCTCCACAAAGCACCTAGCAGCAAATCCTAGCTTATTGTCTACCCACACGTTACAGGTTAACATTTTTAAAAAATAAAGGATATATCTGTAGATTGGTATTTTTAACAATTAACGACAGAATCACATTCGTTTCAAAATGGAGGATCACAATATGTGGCCAGGTGACATCCGCTGAATTGTCTTGGGTCACTAACCTCCGATGATCACTTACAAATGCGAAACTCTTATTTTCTATGTAGAGTGTCTGTGTTTTGTAACTATTTCCTTACTGCATAATGATGGCCTTGAGATCACTCTTTGATATCAGTAATCTACATTCCCTATTCAAAAGCAGGCCCCTAAACCGGGTTGTAGGCCTTACTGTAGCTCTGGATCTGATGGAGTCCGCGGTCGACTAGGACAGGAGTAGGAGAGGATACTGGCGGATTTGTGGGTCTGATGGCTAATCTGTAGGTGCAGAGCTTCCATCACTTTTCCTTGGGTTCGGTGTGGTGTGGTGGTTCGACAAGCTCCAGTGACTAAAAACCTGGGTGCAGTGATGTCACAGGCAGATATACAGAACTAAGGAGCTCTTCGTAAGTGTCCTAGCAGCACTAGGAAGTCGCTGGAAAGAAATGGTCATTTGCATCTAGAGGAATAAATAATCCGTGAAAGGCATTTGAACTCAGGCCATTTAGTATGGGAGGAAACTAGTTAAGGCTGTTGCTATTGCCAGAATTGTCCCCTTTGTCTTTGTTAACTCTACTTAAAACAAAGAGAGAAAAAAGGAAACGAAATTTAAAAGTACTATAAGAGCTATGAGGCCAGCCGGAAGTGTAAGTCCCAGAGTCTTGGCCCAAACCTCTGACCATTTATAGATTAGGGAGCCAGTAGCCTGTCCGGGCCTTGGTATCTGCGGGTCAAACTCGGAGCTGGCCTTGAGATCTCTGGGTGGACCAGGAAAAGAGTGAAGCTCGTTATTCCAAACAAGCCAAGAACAAGGACAGAAAACCAAGTGTATTTCCCATCAGATGCTCTTATAAATAAATATTTTTCTCCAGAGTTCTGGTCTCTGAGCCTGAGAGACAGAAGAAATAGGAACAAAGACAGTATTTCACCCTGGGCTGGCAGGCAGCTGTTAGAGGTATTTACAGCTTTTGCCGCAGTGCGGCGAACAGGCAGGGTATGTGGGGGCACCGGAAGATGGGGAGAAGCTAAGGACCCGGAATTCCGATTTGAATCCAATCTAGGGCCACTTTTTCAGAAATGCTGTAAACAGATACTATCTTTTTAGGAACTGGTCTCTTAAACTTGGTCTTGCAGAATGAGAGAGACATTGTGCTTTCTGGACACAGGGTGGTTTTCCCTGTCTTGGACGACTCAAGGGAAGCAAGTGTCTTACGGATGTGAAATTTCTGATCCAAATGACAACGCTGAGTGTGGCAACATGGAGATTTTGTTGGTGAGGCAGAACAGGGCCAGAGAAGCAGAAAGGTTAGGGCTTTTCATACGGGTTTTCCTGAAAAAGAGAAGTGCCCTCCCTGCCTCTTTCATATGGGGCTGCCAAGCCCCTATGCAGCCAAGCGCGGGCGCAGTGTATGGTGCAGTACATGCAGTACAGCGTAGAGCCCCAAGAGGCGAGCCACGCGTGCTGGCCAGGCGTCCCGCGCATGTGCAGTGAGGCCACCCAGCCCGGACTTAGCAAGGGTCGGGGGAGGAGGTCAGGGGACTCGGTGCAGGAAGATAGAACCAGGGCTTTCCGTTACCCCTGCCTCGGATTCGCCACTCTCTTTTCCTTTATTCCAGCCTTCCGTCTAAATATAGCCAAATAGCTCTGCCCTCGATCAACTACATTATTTTCAATCATGATTCCCCCCACCCCGATTTAAATCTGCGTGTTAGAAACAGACTGGAAATACAAGCTAGTAGCCAAAGGGGAAGAAATCATTCCAGGAGATATATGTATATCTATGGGGGGTGGGTGTTGCGTAGTGCGTCTGCTTTAGGAAAAGGCCTTTCCTCTTGGCCCTTGTTCAAACCTCTGAATACAGGCCGATCCTTCAGAGTAATCGTTCTGGATCTTGTTACTCCAGCGCTTGCAGGGTCGAGGGTTCAGGGGGCAGCGGCGCTGCCGAGAGCAGTCAAGGAAATAAATACATAAACGGACAAACGAGGGATCCTGCACCTGGGCTCCCTTAATGAAGGGTGCGCGCTTCTGGCCTTGAGTTTGTTTGTTGTGTATGCCGGGGGCAGGGTGCCTGGGAGGGGAGCGTCTCAGTGTCCTCTGGACTCCTCCTGACCGCCCCCACCCCGGACAAGGTCGGACAGGCCTTGGTGCGGGAGACCTCCGCTAGACGGAGGAAGATCCTGGCCTCGGGTTTCTCGAGCCAGCGTGCTCTCCCTGCTCCGCTGTCTAGCGCCTTGTCCAGGAGGAGGCGCTGTAGGACAAGTGTCTTGCCTGCTGCAGCTGCGCCGCCTCTGCCCCAACGCAAGCGGGCGGGGACTGGGAGGACACGTGGGCCGCCCCGCCCCCACCCGCCCCCTCCCCGAGTGCAAGGTGCAGTGGATTTGGGGCGAGGGACGGCGGTACTATCTCCATCCTCAGAGGTCGTTTCTCTCGATGGGCAGAGGAGGCAGCTTTCGGAACCCAGAGCCTGAAGGTCGCGGGGGTGGGGCGGCGACATACAGGCCATCTCCTTTCCTCCGCCTTCCCAGAGGGGGCGCGATTCCCGCACGCTGTGCCTCGGAGGAGCCAGTGGGAGCAAGCTGCTCCCAGCCATTGGTCCCGACCAGCCCCTCTTAGAACAGGACCTCCATGCACACTCTAAGAAACGGCAAAAAAAAAATTGTTTTTTGCATGAAAATTGCTCTGTACCACATCAAGCTGGTCTTCAGCAATGTTATGGAGATCAAAACTATGCAGATCAAAACTATGCAGATGTGCATATCTCTTCTCAACACCATCCACATACTCTTCTCCTGCCAGTCAGCTCATTTCAGACCTTTCTTACACCAGGGGTGACACCCTACTTTAACAACTGGGTCTGACCCCAAATCCCATTCATCTGTTGTCTCCTAGTGATGCAGACACTTACTCCCTCCTTTCCCTACTTTAGATCAATTATTCTTGGGGAAGGCCTGCACCCAGATCTCTTTGTCTATAAAGCAGGTGTCTTGGTTCCATGCCAGACCTAGAGAATCAGATGTCCAAGGCATTTAGGACGTACACTTTGTGGAGGTCCTCCTGCCTGGTTCTTTACTGCTTTCCTTCTCTCCCTCTACAAAAGGGCATCCCTCGGAGATCCTGGGCTCCATTCATGATTTTTTTTCTTTTACTTTTTCTTTCTTTCTTTCTTTCTTTCTTTCTTTCTTTCTTTCTTTTTTTCACACTGTCACTGCCCCCTACCCCACCTAGCCATCTCAAAGAGAACAGGTTCTGTGTTCACACTGCCTTAGGTTCAAGTCCATGTGTTACCACTGCTTGCTGTGTGATCTTAGGCAAATAGAGCAAACTCCCTAGGCCTGTTTTCCCCTTTGAAAAGTAGGGATGAATGCCTTCCCAGATTGCTCGGAAGATTTTCACTTACAAACATTGTGTGTCAGGCACTACTTCACATACACTAACTTATTAGTTTCATATTTAAAATGGTGTTTTGAGACGTAAGAACTCAGTACATGCTCCTTCTTACTGCCTCTTTTATGCTTAGCAATCAGGCCTAGACTTTTGCAGCCAAAAAAGACCTGGATCACTCATCAAATCCTTGAATTCTACAGCGAGCAGAAGCTTGGATGTACAGGAAGTATTGGGCCCAGGAGGACGTAGTTCCAAGACCTATCCTATTGCTGTGGTGGGCCTCATAGGCCCTGGTCTGTTGGGTCTCAGTATCTAGTACCTAATATATCTCGGCCATCTGAAGGAAGAAAGTACTTCTAGCTCCTTGGTGGGAGGCCTCACACTCACACAGGCTGGTGTTTCACTCTAGCAGAAGACTTCAGATCTTTCCTGAGAGCAGGCCCTACTGTCCATCTCCTGTAGTCACCTTCCTCATCACCACCTGTCCTATCAGTCACACTTCCAGGATGGTTGTTCCTGTTGTTCTTCTACTGCCTACTGTTCAAGGACCATCTTCAGCCTCTTGAAATCTAAGGTGGGGTGGGAAGCAAAAAGCCAAATGACAACAGCAGAGCAAGTTAAGGAGCCCCAGCTCCCAATCTTTAATCTGTTTGTGTTACAGTGATGCAAAGGAATGTGTTGGAGATGTTTTACTCCTCAAAATCTTTTCAAACTCTACATCTTTTATGAAGAGTTGTCATACTCCTTGCAACCAGGTTTTACCTCCTTAGCTCTGGCTTCTGTGACATCTGCTCGTTGACTTTTTCTACCATGGCCTCCACAGCCCTCGGCCAAGATGCTTCTTTAGATTTAATGAGGAGTTCATGTGAATCAGATTGTCTCTGAAAATGTGTAGTCTCTTTGGCTAGTAGCTGTGTTAGGCAGAATTCAGCCTGTGGCCTAGAGGGGTGGCACTGGACCCCTCTACACAAACTCCTGTGCCATCTAATCCTAGTCCTGGAACTTATGTGGCTACTTTAGCTGCTGCATTTCTCCAGAGCACTGGAAACTTTCTAGCCCCTGGTCCTGATTGAGTTAAACATCCTGGGGGTGGGGACAGGAAGGCATCTCATATGTCATCATTGGCCTTTTTATTTGAGATCACCTCTTCCACCCAGAGAACTCCAGACTAGACCACCAATGAGTGAGTGTGTTGGAGAGAAGAGAGAAAAGTGTTGTGTTTTCAATTCCAGCAGGAATATGCACTTTCTGGCCTACTTACAGTTCCTTGCTCACTTGCTCACCTGCATAGCACTTCTCTGGCTCTAACTCTAGTCTGGTGTCCAAATATGAGAATTGGGGGCTCTTGCTCCATCTGCCTTTGACCTAGAAGTTCATGCAAATCCCTATCCACATCTATCCCTTCTGGTTATACAAACTTTCTAAAAGGAGAGGCAGTGGACATCAGCAAAATACATTAAATTCCGCCAAAAAAACCAATGTGAAACTAAGGGGGGAAAGCATGGCAAAGAGGGTGATGGAGGATGAATATGATAAAAATATATTATGAGCATGTATATATCTGCCAAAATGAAGCCTACTAATCTATATAGACAATAAAAATGAGTGAAAATAAATAAAAGATAAAGGTCTTGAAATCAAATAAGCAAGAGAAGAAGCTAGAGGACATTTAATAGTCAATATCAAGCCTGGTATGGTGGCACATGCCTCTACTCCTAGGACTCTGGGAGGCTGAGGCAGGAGGAACACAAGTTTGAACCTATCTGGGGCAATTTAGCAAGATGTAGTTCAGTGTAAAAGCCTCCTGGGTTCAATCCTCAGTTCTGGTAGCGGGGGGTGGGAGGGATGACAAACAAGATCTAGGTATTCTTTTCTTGAGCCAAATCACAGGGCTCATTAGGGTAGACAGAAAGCTGACCTCAGTCCCATGGGAAGGAGAGCTGCTGCCTGGTGGGATCCATTCCCTCTCTGCTTCCTGGGAGCAGCTGTGGTTTCTGGGTTGGAGGAGCCCTACCAAGCATCCTATCTTATGGGAGCTCACTAGGCAGACATGTCAGGGATTGACTTTAACCAGCACCCAGAGTCCTGCTTTACCCTGAAACTAATTCATTACAGGTGTTTAAGAAGGCTTAGTCTCTCCCTGCTCCCAGTCCTCTCCTGTCGCTTTCCCCGGGACCACAGAAAGCCCTTGAAAAGCCAAACACACTGCTGCATGTTCACTGTGCTCTGACCACTGGTGCCAAGCTTCTAGATCCCATTGCCACTCTCACTTTTGTCCACAGAAGCCAGGAACATTGTGGGTGGTGGAGACAATGGACAGTTGTAGGAAGATGAATATTTGCTCTTTGATAATTTTTCCTGGGTGTCCTAAGACCGGAAACAAATTGAAGATGTCCATTTTTAAAGCGCTCCTTTCTTTCCTCCTTTTCCTTACTCATAGCTACTTTTCTTCGTTATTAAGTAATACAGAGTAGGCTGCATAAAGTCACCTCCTACAGTGACTGTTGCAGGCAAATCTCAAACACCCTCCTTCATCTCCATTCATTCAGAAATACCTACTGAGCCTCCCTTAGGTCAGCCACTGTTCCTCCTCTGATGTGTCTTCTCTGTACCTCAGCCCCATAAAAAGCTCATCACAATTGCCTAGCAAAATCACATATCCATTGATTGATTTGTATTAATTTAAAGAAAAATAAAGCTATTTACAACTCTTTCAATTTTGATTTTTTTCCACAACTGATTAATAAGGTTTAAATTAAAAATTGCTCACCTATTCTAACAATCAGAAAGTATTTTTTTTTCTGGGTACCTGAGATCGAAGAACTTATACCCTTGTGCTTGCCAGGCAGGAGCTTGTGCCACTGAGCCGAATCCCTGGCCCTGAAAACATTTTTAAAGTTATCTTTGCCCATTATTTTAATAACAAATGCCACCAGCTGTTAAAAAAAAATTCTGCCTGGCTAATGGAATAAAAAAAAGAGGGGAACCGATGTCCTTAGGTCTAGGCTAACAGCTCTCTGTTTTCTAGCTAATGAAGGTCAAGTTAAGCTTGGAAATACATGTGGAATGGAGTGGAAATTAGGAGGCAGAGATTTTTGTACAAGGGATATCTTTTATAGGCTTGAGCAGCTTTTTTGATGGAACTGTTGCAATTGAATTTGATTTAGAAATCACATGTGACTCGTGTGTGTGTGTGTGTGTGTGTGTGTGTGTGAGCTCTACAAATCTGCACAGAAAATTCATTATTTCACAATAGTCAATATCAGGACTTCACACTGGTGACACTTCTGGCGGACCACTGAAAGGTTCTGGGAGGTGAATTCTGTTTTTATTTCTGCTTCTCAATGGAGCTGGGAGCATCTTCCCCACCCCCACCTTACCCTCCTCCCTGAAGCACATTTTCCTGTTGAGTAGAGCTGGGCCCAAGTGCTTTTCCCTGGCTTTCTCAGCAGGCCCTGGCACACGCTCTCTTGTCCTCTCTGAGGCTCTCCTGTAGCAGTGACAGGGGAGCTCTGCTGGGGACCCTGCCCAGATTTGGACACTCAGGAACTTAGAAGCCCTGAGCTCTGTGGTTGGGGGCATGGTGGGAGAGGGAACATCTGACTTCCTGGGCTTGGGTTCCTTGAGAGCCTCATTTGCCTCCTCACACCCTGTCCCCTTCACACCAGGTCTGTTTTATTGTTTTATAACCTTCTTTAGAGCTTCAGTTGCCAGAGATTCCGATGGGGCTATTCTCCACTTTCTCACTTCACCAAACCCTAAGTCTTGCTGTTTTAAGCAGTTTGGTCACTTGCAAAGACGTCTCTTTTAGATCTAAGCAAATTATAGAAACCTCTAGTCTTGTGGCTATCTTCAACTTTCACCGAGCCCATCCACAACAATACAGAGGAAGCCAACTGTTAATTCCAACTGCCACCCCATCCCCCAAGCCCACCCAGCCTCTCCCTATTCTTTCTTTACAGAAACTTGCATAAAATCCCAAATAATTCCCAACTTCTGGCACACACAAGAAGTGGCTTTGGACTTTCTTCCGTATCGCATCTGCATCTAAAGCTAGAAAATGATTGAAATAAAGGAGTTGATGGTACTCACAGCGAATGCAGCCAAAGAATCATAAGACATGCCCACCAACCAGCCTTTTCCAAATAGCACTATCTCCCAATTTAAGCAGGCTTCTCTGAAAAGATGCTATTTGAAAAGCCTGGGGTATTGATATGAATATGACCTCCCTTGCATTCTGGATATTCGGAACTACTTAAATCTGAGGGAACAGTTGCAGTGAACCTTTATTTAGTGAATAAAAGTTTAAAGCCAAAGGTTATTTATGGTTCTGCAGAGATGAGACCTGAGTGGCTATTTACGAGCACGTGATTCCAATAAACTTTGTTTTATGGCTCGAGAGTTGACAAGCCAAAATATAATTCCCACCATAAATTAGGTTAAGAGCATACAAGTGCAGATGCTTGGATCCTGGAGCAGCGATAGGAAAGTGAGAGGCTCCAGCCAGCGCCGGCTCAGGAGGACACAGCCCTACTCCCAGCTCCCCTGCCCACTAGGAAAGAAAACCAGTAAGTCACTTATTACTTTTTCTTCAACAACTCCAGAGGGGGGATTTTCTCTGCCTTGACTTTTCCTCGTGGGGAAGTACCACTGAAGTTAATGCCAATTTTAATCTGAACCTAAATTAATACCTAGAATGGGAATCCTGATTTTCTTTCCCCTCTCTTCTGGACCTGGAGAGTTAGGAATTGAGAACTTCTGTCTTACAAGAACTCTCTCTCTCCCCTCTGCGTTATAGAGCATCGCTTCAGAAGTGGAATAAAACGGTGGGGTTGGGGGAAGATGAGTGTGGAGATGGCTTTGCCTGTGAGATGTCTCAAAAAGATTGCTATTCTACAATAAAACTGGAGAAGACCAAAAACTTAAAGCTGGATACTCACCCCTGGGACGACTGCTAGTTTGTAAGATTGGTCTGTGTGTTCTCCTGCAGCAATGCTGAACAATTGATGTCATACCCCAAGAGCTAGATAACGTACTAAAGCATTGTCATTTACCTTAAACCTATTGATTTTCTTCTCCCTGGTTATCATTTGGATCCTCATTTACCCCTGGAAATTGGTCTTTGTTTTGAATTGGAGGAGTGGAAAGCAAGTCCCAGCTATGCCTTATCTTTCTTTTGGGAAGAGGAGAAGGCAGGTTTTGGGGGTCACTGGTTGGGGCTGTGGAATTTAAAACCAGTCTGAAACGGCGGCGGAAAGAAAGCTGAATTCCCAGAGCTAGATAAGGGAGCTGGGGAAGGGGACAGACGGACCAATACCCCTATCCCAGTGGACCTGCACCCACCCAACCAATTGTGCAGAAGAAAACACACAAAGGCCCATTTTCTTCTCCTTTCCCGGTTTCCCACTGGGTAAACCCTGTTACAGGCGATCGGAGACAGACCAAACCACCAGGAAGGTATTACCTAAAGGTGCGAGGCATGGAGGCGGTGATGGGCACCGAACTCTCTCATGCGGTGGGTTTGCCCTGGAGAACTGCAGACCATGGAGACCTTTGCATAGGTCCGGAGGAGGCAGGCGCCCAGAGCAGGGAGGTCGGGGTATTGGTGGGGTGTCTGGCCTTGTCATTTTTCTGTGTCATCTATTTCTGCTCTATTATCCTGTTAAATTTAAGTGACCTCTTTTTTTCATTGCAACAGGTTCGGATCGAGAGAGTGCCGCTGTAAGTACCTTCCCGTTTCTTCCGAATCGAATAGCAGAGGGAGAGGCGGTTTTAGCAGAGGGAGAGGCGGTTTTCCTCCTGGGAGGTAGTGGGCGAGGGCTGCTCGATGAACAGGGGCCCTGCCTCCCAGGCCTGGCCAGCGCCCGCTGGGGGAGGTAGAGGCTCAAAGTTGAACTCCTAGGCAGCTTTTCTGGGGCCTAGTTCACAGTCACCTGCCTAAAGGAACGCAGCGGTGTCTCGCCCTTGTCCTCTCCCTCTCGGGCCTCCTCCTCGGACCTGTCGGTCTCCCTAGACCTTGCCAGCTGGCACAGGTGCAGCGCTGCTGGAGCGCTGGCCTGGGTGAGGAGCTTGCAGCTCATTAGCAGCCCGCCCTAAGCAGGAGTTGCAGGGAGCATTGCATCCTGCCTGAACCTACACAGTAAACCCCGGGGAAGCAGTTTAACCCCGGCCCAATTTAGCCCGACCTTCTTTTTTTCTTTTTCTTTTTCTTTTAACATTTATTAAAAATAACAAAAAACGTAACCCTCAATGGCCTTAGCTGGGTTGGCTGGCCTGTTTTCCAGGAGGGGCTGCGCGATCCCAGCTGCTGGAGCACACCCCTCCCTCACCCCTCCCCGCCCCAGCTTCCTTGGTGTGGACCCTGGGTTTGGGACCTGGCTGAGCAGAGAGGACACAGTTCTGTTCTTCTCGTTCACCTCTCCTCCTCCATGAGTGCAATTCAAGAATTTATGTGTCAGAGTTTGTGATGCCATAAGGAAACATAGTGGGGTGGGACCAGCAATTCTTGGATTCCTCAGTTCCAAAGTTTGGATTTTTCTGAGTTGCCTGTACTTCGGAAGACAGGTACATTTCTGAGAAAGCCCTGGGAGTCTCCAGGAGGACCATCTCATTAGGATGGTGGTTGTGGTGGGAGAGTCAAGGAAACAGACGAATGGCTCCTCTCTCCCTGCAAAACGGAGATGATTTTATTTTAAAGGAAGATGGGTCATGCAGGACTGCAGGAAGCAGGCATCCTCCCTGTCTTGTGCGACACTGCCTCTTCATGGTTGGAGACCCCAGGACTAGGCGCAGGGCCAGGTTTCTTTGCCCTGCTAGGCTGGGTAGCCTAGTGGACCTGCTGGGGGCTGTACTTACCCATCTGCCCAGCACGTAGTTCCCCTTTATGAACCAGGCTGGCTCCAGTGAACCAGGCACTGGGCTCCAGGCTGAAAATCTGGTTTCCCCCAATCCCCTGGCCTGGCCCCCCTTTTCCTGCTGCCTTGACTCAGTGCTTATCTCTGCCGAGGCTGCTTGCTTGCAAACTCACATTTGGCGCCTTGTAACCGAACACAGCACAAAAAGCCTGAGAGATCAAAAGCATTAGTATGGGCAGTTGAGAGGGAGGTGAATATTTAACGCTTTTGTTCATCAATAACTCGTTGGCTTTGACCTGTCTGAACAAGTCGAGCAATAAGGTGAAATGCGGGTCACTGTGTCTAACAAATATGAAAATGTGTACACTCGCCCGGATCCCCACCCAACCCAGCAGGTCCCCCAGTTTGTATGGATAAAGTCTAGGTAGGCCCAGTGTCCCTAGAAAGGTGGGTGGGGGAAAATACTTTGCCATTTGGGGAAATTGGGAGGACTGTCCTGGGGGGAACAGATTTGGTAGCATTAGAGCCCTTGTTAGAATTGGCACCCTGAAATTCCCTGCAAATAGTTAAATCCTTGGTACCAAAGGATTGAGGGGAACATGTGAGTACCTTGAAGAGAAGCCAGTGGTCAACTTTGCAGGTTTGGTGAGGAGAGCCTTTCTGTTCCACCCCCACCAGATTCAGGCCCTGTTTGATACTGGTTTTTGAATTATGGAGAGTCAGGGGAATCAAAACAATGTTTTAAAAATTGAACATCTGTGTACTAGCAAGCATCCAAAAGCCCCACTCGGGCCAGGGCATCCCTCTGCTCCTGAAATCTGTCTGGTTCCTGAGTGCGGCTCCGCCCTGGATGCCCTGAACTAAGGGGCAAGCCTTGGACAGGACAGAGGCGCTGGGGCGGGCAAAATTGGTGAACTTTTGTACTCTTGTGTGCTGCTGTCGGCAAAGCAAAAATAATGAAACTTTGTGATATGTTTGTAAATGATTTCAAATGACCCCACGCCCTGCCCTTCACCATTAGTGTGCCTGTCTCAGACCAGGGTGGCTTGGTGCCTGGGAGCAGCGCCTGCCTCGGTGTCTGCAGTAGAAGCCGCGGGGACACGGAGAGGCCAGCAGGGCTGAGGGCCCAGGAAGGTAAATGCATGGCTTCTTGGAGAACTAGCTTGGCCATCAAGCTGGCTTGGTGAGGCAGTGGAGAAAAAAATAGGCAAAGGATATTTCCCTCTTGCCTCTTTTTCTTCTGCCGATGAGGGCATTTGCTTCTTTTTGGAAAATACCACTTGATAAGGGGGGAGGGATTTGGATCTGAGAGAGGAGTGCTAAAGCCGCCAGCCATCTCTAGGATGGATTTTTTTCTTCTTCTTTTCTTTTTAAAGAATGACCTGGCTGCTGCTCAGCTGCTCGGTAACACCAGCCCTGGGAAAAGAATGAGGGAACTCATTGCTGCAAATTGTCACCAAGCTTGTCAGACTACCTGAACTGTCCCTGAAATCCTGGGTGGCTGTGTCGGGGGCTGGTGGTGGTTCTGAGGAAGAGACTAGGGCTGGCAGCAATCTGAGTATCTGCCTCGGGTGGGACCCGAAGGTTGTAACGTTGTCTATATATACCCTGTAGAACCGAATTTGTGTGGTATCCACATAGTCACAGATTCGATTCTAGGGGAATATATGGTCGATGCAAAAACTTCACATTTCTCCGAAATGGCAAGAGACGGAGGTGGAGGGTGTGGGTCGGCCACCTCTTTCTGTTCCAGGAAGATCGACTGTCCCTGGTGACATGCAGCACAGCTTTTTTCCTCAAGAAGCTCCTCACCTTTAAATAGAGGCTTCAGTAGGTGCTGCTGCTGCAAAAAGAAACCCTAACTGGTTGCATGAATGCTGGGTCAAAAGGATTAGGTTTGGGGATGCTGGGGAGTGAAGCAAATGACCTGCTAGTTCCAGCTCAGCTCTGCCCTCCCCAGAGCATGAGATATAAATATACTCAAGCAGTGACTAACTGGGTTTTGGGGACCTTGTAGGGGCAGGGGAAGCAAGCTGAGAAAAAAGGCCATTAGGCACTTTTAGGGAGCATTTAGGTGAGGAGAGGGTACCCTCATCACCTTCTGGGCCCAGCTCTCAGCTGCAAGAAGCTGGGCATCCATGGCTGCTGCCACATCAGCAAGGCCCAGCTTTGACTAGCAACACCCTGGCCTGGGCACCTGTAAGAAAAGCATGGTGGTTACTCATTGCCTAACTTAATTCAGGGCCGCCAGATTCTGGTAACTTTTGGGTGACCCTGATGAGGACAAAGCCGGTCTCAGTCTTTGTACGGCAGAATCCCTACTCTGGCCGCTGGGCGGGCAAAGTGCCCAACTCAGAGGCCACCCCATTCTCCCACCTTTTGTCGCTTTGCACCCAATAAAAGAATTCATTCTCCCTTGCACTGTGCCCACGTTGAGGGGGTGCTTTCATTGAGGTGAGCGGAGAGGGCAGGAGAGCTTAGCAAAAGTCAGTGGAGACAAAAGATTTGAGATTATCTGCTTAAAATAGGGGCGATGGAGATTGGGACTACATCAGCATCGGGCAGGGGCCCTCAAATGTGGCACAGCAAGTCATTTGATTACACGTATGTTATTTAGTTAAATTTGTAAAAATTATGAGATGCTCACCAAACCGGTGATAAACTCGCTCCCTCCCCATTGGCTGCCCTGGTCACATGGCTGCCCAACTTTATTCAGTTGACAGCAAGTAGGAGGGCCCTATGGAAGGAGAAAAAAAGACAACACGAGAAAAATTAGTATTTTCTACCTTCTGAAATTAATGGCCATGAGTTCGTATATGGTGAACTCTAAGTATGTGGACCCCAAGTTTCCTCCGTGCGAGGAATATTTGCAGGGCGGCTACCTAGGCGAGCAGGGCGCCGACTACTACGGCGGCGGCACACAGGGCACCGACTTCCAGCCCCCCGGGCTCTACCCGCGGCCCGACTTCGGGGAGCAGCCTTTCGGAGGCAGCGGCGGGCCCGGGCCCGGCGCAGCACTGCCCGCACGGGGCCCCGGACAGGAGGCGAGCGGCCCCGGTGGACATTACGGCACCCCGGGAGAGCCGTGCCCGGCGCCCCCGCCTGCGCCCCTGCCAGGCGCCCGGGCCTGCAGCCAGCCCGGCGGCCCCAAGCAGCCGCCCCCCGGGACAGCGCTCAAGCAGCCGGCCGTGGTGTACCCCTGGATGAAGAAGGTGCACGTGAACTCAGGTAAGGCGCGGCGCCAGCCTCCTCCGGCGCCCACCTCCAGCCCGCTGCCCAGGACCCCCCGGGGGGGATGCGAGAGGGTGGGGGCACTGGAGCTTCCTTGGGCGCTCCAATTACTCTCCCCATAAATTTTTATAGCTGAGGGAGCAGGCCAGGACCATGTGGCTGGCTGCTTGGCTGTGGGCGCAAAGGGGGTGGGGATGGGGGTGGGGTGGGGGGAGGACTCCATTTGCAGAGCCCAGGGAACGGAGGAGAAGAAGCGCGTTTCCAAAATGCTTCGGGACTCCAGCGCTCCGGGTGGGCCAGGGGGAAGGGAGCACATTTGGGGATCCTGCACTGTGAGCCTAGGAGAAAGAGTGGGAGTGAGGGGTGGGTGGGAGTGAGGGTGTGCGCCAGGCAGAGGGTGGGAGGGAGGAAGCCAGCGGGCTGGGGAGGCGCGGGCCTTGGGGCGCGCCAGGAAGTGAGCAGCAGAGGCCAGGGGCCTAACTAGTGGCTGGGTGCTGACCTGGTCGTGCCATCTGTTTTGTCCCGCAGTGAACCCTAACTACACCGGCGGGGAGCCCAAGCGTTCCCGGACGGCCTACACTCGGCAGCAAGTCCTAGAACTGGAAAAGGAATTTCATTTTAACAGGTATCTGACCCGGCGCCGTCGGATTGAAATCGCGCACACCCTGTGTCTATCCGAGCGCCAGATCAAGATCTGGTTTCAGAACCGGAGGATGAAGTGGAAAAAAGACCACAAGCTGCCCAATACTAAAGGCAGGTCATCATCATCTTCCTCTTCCTCCTGCTCCTCTTCAGCCACCCCTGGCCAGCATTTGCAGCAGATGACCAAGGACCACCACATGGACCTGACAACCTTATAGAAGTGGGGACCCTGGGCCCATCCCTCCCTGCGCTCCAGGCTGAGCCGAAGCTGCGGGGTCAGGCCGGGCCTGCTGTGACCTCGCTGGGCTGTAAGGTACTGTGGGGTGGACCTGGGACCTGCAGGCCGCCTTCGCCTTCGGTCTAGGTGAGCCTCCTACCCGAGGGCAGCCCCCTCCCTAGAGTGGAGATGGGGATGGGAGGGGTGGGTGAGATTCTCTAAGTATATTATCATATGGCAGAAGCTACTGAGAACCTAAAATGTGGCGAGTCATTAAACTCATGAAAATCTCTGCTGTTGGATTTTGAATTTGCAAATGAAGGTTGGATGCTTTATCCCAGTGTGGATTTGGACATTGTCCCCCACTCCACCCCTCCAGGGAGTTTTGTGGTTTGGTAATGTGGGGGAGTTGAGGCAGAAGATTGGCCCCCCTGTGATAGGTACTCCATGTGAGCTGGAGAGCTGGGCCAAGATTTCTGAATTTCTGGGTTGTCTATATAATTTCCAGTGTAATTTATATATATATAAAAGTTTTGCTCACAGTGGCCCCATGCCCAAAGAAATAAGTTTAAGAAGGAAATGAAAACGGGTTATTTTATGTTTAGATTATATTTGCTTGAATATTTATTTGTTGGGGGATTGGGTGCAGAAATAACTGACACCTTCATACCAAAAATCTTAAAGATGGTGGAAGGGCCTGAGCTTCAGGGAACTGAATCAGATACGTGGACTTACTTCTGGCTCTAACCTGCATTTTGAACTCCACCCCCTCCTGACTCCCTGGAAATATGTGTAGGGGGCTTTTAACCCTTTTAGAAAGAAGGGAAGGATCCACTCAGAGTTGAGTTCTTGAAAATATAATTCCACATGTGATTTTTTCAACACTGTGCTTACAACCAGTTCTGGGTGATTAAAGGAAAGGGCAAAAAAGAAACAAATGGTCCAACATTTTCCTTCTGGGGAAGGAAAACAAAACCTCTATGCTCTGGGTCATCAGATAATGACTGAGTTTTCTGTTCCAACTGGATTCCAAATGTCCCAAATACCCCACATAGAAGTATTTTGTAGGAATTAGTATTTGCTTATAGAGAGAGAAGCTGTGCCATGGGACAAAAGTTGGTAGGGTTTTTTTTTTCCCCTCTTGAAGTTTCAATTTGAAAAAAATACCTAAGGAAGTTTTTCTCAAACCATTAATTAGAAGCAGAAATTGTGAAAGTATTAAAGTTTTCAGGCCTCCTTCTTTGCCTTTAGAATAGTGGTTTAAAAACACTCTCAAATAACAAGAGAGATGTTTTTAGTCATTTTTCTTATGCCATGTCTGGGAAGAGTTCAAAGCTTATTTTTGTGAAATGCTGACCCTTAAGGATAAGGAGAAAAGAGAACCACCAGAGTTCATATACTCCAAACAAGTCTTCATAAGTTTGAAGCCCAAAACCTCAGGCTCCAAGAAAGAAACCTCTGTTTGCAGTTACTAAAAAGTGACAAAAGGGGGAGGGAGAAGGGGTAAACTTAAAATTTAATTCTGAATTTCTAATAAGGTTTTTTTTTTTTAGTGCTTCAGAATTCTTTAGAAGGTTTCAGTGATAATCTTCAAAATATTCTTAAGGGGAAGGGAAAGTAACTTTCTTTGCAGGCATGTTCTTTGGTTCTGTGTCTCCTGAGAGCTAAGGGCAGGTATTCACTGGAGTCCCTAGGCTGAAATTCCGCTTCTCTAAAGTATCTTCCAAGCCTTGGTCTTTTGTATTAGACCCTGGGGACAGCTCTTTGTTCCTCCTTGGGGTGAGCCTGGCTCTCAGACTTGCACATGGCAATACTTGAATATGGCCACGTCGGGATATTAAAGATGGATATTCCTGCATTATTCACATCATTGTTTCTATGACAAAAAGCACAGAGTTCATACATAGTCAAGATGTCTTTTTTCTGACGCCCTCACGTTGAGAAGCTGAAAAGGTATTTTACTGAAGTTCGGCTAAATTACAGAATCAGGTTCATCCAGAGGACAAATTTTCTATTCGATTAGCTGTATTTCAGCCAGGAGGACTGACCTCTAAACCCTTAACCTTTTGGACTCTAACTACCCTTCTCTTCTTTTCTCCCCCTCTGTAGCATGGAGCGCAGTCTTTGGATGTAGCTAGCATTTGAAAAGAGCCTCTATCCTTAGGCAATTTGGAAACTTGCTCAGATTCTTCGCTAAAACCCAAATCTGCATATATTGCAGCTTCTACTTGGAAGAGGGAAAAAGTGTATATTTTTATAATATCTAACTACATAGATATTATGGAGATTATCACGTAGATTTTTCTCTCTTGTGAGAAGTTCTGGTTACTCACCCAGGTTCAGATCAAATGTCACCCTACTTACCTGCCGTTGCCCCTTCCCCAGAGGAACACCAAGAGAGAGCTATGTTTTCCAGAGTAAATCCCAGTTCCTCCTTTTACATAGTCCCACTACTTTGGAAAGTAACTTAGTCAGAGAAACAACTTCTTTGTTTATAAGTCTGACCTCTCCTTCTGGGCTTTGAGGGATTGTCTTTTGAAATGTTAATGGAGCCTGGCGGGCCCAGGAGGCAGCTCCCAGCCCTGAAGTCCCAGTCCGACCCGTGTCCATTTGGGCCCTCAAAATTGGGCCAGGCCAGGGGAAGGGTCCTCCAACCAGCTAGGTTAGGGACAGAAAGGAGTTTCCATATGGGAATGTGCTCTTCAGAAAGCTAGATTTGGGAAGGGTCCAGTCCCCATTTGCTATTATTTGTTTCCAGTTTGTTTTCCCAAATATGAGCCAGAAGTGTTTGCTTGGTGGTGTTTTTTCAAACCTGTGTTGGTGTCCTGGCTGGGGGGCCATGAAGTGTTTGTGGAGGATATTGCTCCTCCGACCCCATCTCACTTTGTCCATTGCAGCCTTTTGTGAGATGACATTGTCAGTCAGCCCCGTGGAATCTGTTCACATGAGATGCTTTTTTAATAGAATTGACCAATGTTTTGCTGCCACTGATTAAAGTATTATTTATACTAATTGTTGCCTGTAGTTTTGATGTAATTCATTGATCTATATTTGAAATAATAAAAAGGTGTAGTAAAATCTCCCTCCTGTTTGGTGCCTTGACAGAAACATTGTTATTTTCTACAATAAATTAATCACCGATTTATTTGGTGCCTAAGGTGTGAAGCTTAAACCCGTGTGCAAGGCTTAGCAATGCTATTAGCACCTCCTCTCCCATACAACTCACACACACACACACACACACACACACACAATTTGGTTACTGTATTCTGTGAGCACTTGGAAACCTGGGGTTGAATTCAGGCTGCAGAGGGTGGGCATTATTTGTTAAGAAAAAAAAAGAACTACTTGGGTTAACAAGGGGTTCTATATTGGCTTGCTGCCTGGTTGGGTCCAACCCTAGACCCCTTCAGTCAAGAGCCCTCAGAGGAGATGTTGGTGATTTGTTGTATGAGAAACCTGTGCGCTCCCGACACTGGGGAAGAGTGCTGGTGCTGGGCCGAGCTGAGCCCATCTGGTGGCTGCTCTGACCTGACCTGGCTGGTCTCCAGTCTCTGGCACCCACTTTTCCCGTGCTGCTGAGCCCCAAAGGGGCCTCTAGCACCTGCCTCCTCCTTTCCTGCACCCCTCCGCCCCTCAGACGACAATAAACACTCCCCCACTATAAAAAGTACCCTGCACTATTTTTATCTCCAGGGCTTTTTCACATCTTGGCCTCAGCCTTGAAGAAGGGGCCAAGACAGGAGTCCCAAAATAGATGGGGGGGGGTGCTCGAGACAGGAAATGAATAGAATGCATAAAATCAGACATGTGTCCTTAATATATGGAAGGGCTCGCTCCAGACGCGTGGACATGTGTATTTATAAGTGCGCAGACAGAAGTTTAAATATTCAGACACATTTTATGATTGTCCTCTGCCCGTCTTCTGGTTAATGGCTCCTCCTGTGCCCACCAATACATCAATACCGCGGTGTGTATTGAGTCGCGGGCAGGGATGAGGAGGAAGCGAGTCCACAGCCGCGCCCGCCGAGTACAGTAGAGAGACGCGGGCCCTCGGCAGGAGGCAGACGGCGCTTCCCGCGCGTCGCCCGCCCGCCCGCCATGTTGGGGAGCCCTCCCTGCCCCCCGCGCCGGGCTGGGCGGCCGGGGCTCGCCGGCAGCCGGGGGAGGAGGGCCTTTCATAACCCGGAGAATTTTCAAAGTGCGAGGAAGATGATAAGAATAGATTTCTACAAGTCCCGACCACGTGATTGGCGAAATAATTAATTCAGCACGTCCCTTAAGAAACAAGGAGTCGTCATTAATCTGCCACGCAAAGGGCTCTCTCCGACTCGGAAAGTGCAGGGATCCCGAGAATTTCGCCCGCCCGCCAGGGGGGCCGCGCGCTGCGCCCCGGCCTCCACCCCGGCCCCCGGCGGCGGGCGCGGGGGAGCGCGGCCCGGCAGGTAAATATTTTGGCGACTTTTATTTCATCGGATTTAAATCCTTAATGAACTTAGCTGTCAGGGTCGCTGACAAATAGTTCCCTTTGCGTCCTGATTTGGAAGCGCGCGCCGGGCGAGAAGTTGTTAGTGGCTTGGATGGTGACCTTTGGTGCAGCAAAGCTTCGCACTTATGCAGAATTACTGAGAGCGACCGAGTGTGTGTGAGAGAGCGAGAGAGGGAGGGAGGCTGTGTGCGTGAGGGTGCGAGGGGGCGCGAGGGGCTGGGGTGCCCGGGGTGAGGGGTGAGGGGCTCGGCGCGCTCCTAGACAACAGGAGTTGTAAAAAACCCGCCCGGCTGGGGACACGCCTGGCGCACGCGGGCCGAGGTTGCCTGGTCGCCTGTGTCTACCGGGAACAATGGTCGCTGTCACGGCATCTGCCGCCTATTCTTAAACTGGCGAGAAAGGGCCCTGGCCCTCTTTTCAAGCGAGGGTCGTAAATTTTTCCTTGCGTCATAATAGAAGGCTATAAAATCGGGTTGAAATTTTACCCCAGGCAGGTTTTAACCAACAGATAATGATTTCCGAGTTGCTTCTCCCACTCTCCTCCCTCCCCGCCCAAGCTCTGCTGTTTCTGGCACCCCAGCCAAGAAGGTCTCCCTCTTTCCCCCTTCTTTTCGTATTTTTATTTTTTGAAGACCTCAAAATAAAAGCTAAAGGAAGGATGTCCCTGCCGCTCCCAGCGGGAGAGCCGCGGGCGCCGGGAGCCTCCAGGAGCGGGTCGGCGGGGAGGCCGGCAACCGCAGGCTTCACTGCTCCGTTCAGCAGCTTTTAGGGCGCTCAGTGTCCAGAAAGCCACGCAGCTTCTGCCCCGCCGACCCCGTAGCTGGCCGAGGACCTGGGTGAGGGGTAGCAGCAGACCTTCTCTGCTCGCAGGTCCCACGCGGGTGCCTGGGAGAAGGAGGACCGCCTCTGCGTTGGCCTCCTTCCCTCTGTCTCTGCGAGTCGCCTCCGTTGGCTTTGAGGATGATATCCGTGGAGCTGAGGCTGGCTTGCTGTGACGGTTGTTTTGGGATTGTGTGTTTTCATTTCTTTTTTAGTGTGTGTATATTTCCCCATCAGGACAGAAACAAAGTTTCCTCCGTTATGAATTATACATTCAAACAATAACACATTAATTCAATTATTCAAAGATGACAAATGTTTATGTGCTTAGCAAGTGACTCAGGCGCAGATTCCGGGCGCTTTCTCGGAGATGCTTGCATTTTTCTCAATGAGAATGGGCTCTCCTCCCACCCCCACCCACTTTAACCCACCGGACACCCCTTGTAGGCCAAGAGAGGAACCCACAAAAAGTCTCCCCAGCCCTACTGGCAGCGCGGTAGCCAACAGCTTCCCAAAGCCAGGGTTTGGCGGGCAATGGCCTGGGCTATTTTATCAGTGTGACAATTGCCCGGGTTGGTGTGATAAATCATCGTAAGTAATTCCTGAAAGGGTGTGAGGCTGCTGGGGGCCGAGTGAGGACTGTAAATCTTTCCGGTTTATTGCTCTATGAACATATGCTCCGATTGAAGAAGGCTTAGATCCTTTCCTGGAGACAAATTCCCGCAAAGCAGCCCCCCTCTTTGACTGGGGATTAACACTTGCTTCTGGCCACAGGCTGGGACCTTGGGGGAGCCTTGGGAGAAGGGCCTTTGGGGTGAGCGTGAAGAGGGGGCACCCGTTGTCCGGCTGGGAGAGACACCAGTGGGCCTCTGCCCTGGTTCAGACAAATGAACAAAAGGAGGGGCTTGGCAACAGCTCTGGGGGCTCAAGCCTGCAACTGGTCCTCCAGGACCTCCACATACCTCTGGAGTGGGGATTTGGAGGACCTGATTTCCTCTCTTATACTCCTCTTTTCAGCACTACCTTGCAACCAGTGACAGGGCATCTGCTTCCTCCATGCCCCATGCTGCTAGGAAGCAGAGCTGGTGCTGAAGGCCGACTTAGGGGACGGAGTGCAGAGCCTCCCTAGGGTGGGATTCTCCCTAGGGGTGTGGGCCGAGCTGGTGGAGGCACAAGGGAGCTCACTACAAGCCAGGGAATGGAGACTGGCCCTTGGCCCGGGTGTACTTTACTCTTCTTCCCATAGGCAGAATCCTTAGTGTGAATCCCACCCAACCACTTGAACAGTGTTTTGATCCTGTTTTGATTTACTATTTTTAAAATAGAAGTTTCCTTGTCCCCCAGGTAAGCCCAGACAGGACTGATTCTGCAGGCCCCCTCGCCCTCCTTGAGGCGCCGCAGGAAGCGGGAAACCGTGGCCAGGCGGTCACTGGGCCTGTGGCATCAATTGGCACTGCACAGATCTGGAGATGCTCAGGTTGCCAAGGCAGTAACTCAGTGCCTCGAAAGACCTGGGTGGGATGGGATGCAAAAGGGCTTGGAAAGGGTCCTGAACAGCTGCTAGGCTCCTTGTCTGGCTCAGAAATGGTGGCTTGTCTGCTGAGCCTGCTGACCAAGCCAAGGCCCTAAAGAGTGCTGGTGGTGGTGACCGGTTCCCCAGGGTGACCCGCTAAGACTGAGCACCAGCGGCTTCCATCTGCAGCCCAGAGCCTGCGTGGTGCTACAGTTTAACTGTCTGGCTGGGAATGGAAATTGTGGGGTGTCCTCCTGAGCAATGGAGAAGGTGCTTTACTCCAGAGTGTACGGATGCAGCATATCAGTTTGCCAGGGATCTAGGGGAACCCTGTATTTCTGCCAGTTCACAGTCCTCCAGAGATGCCCTTAAGAGGCAGCCTCTAAAATTTCTAACACCCTCACCACCACCAGTGTGGCAGAAGTCTGGCCAGGGTGAGAGGTCGTTGCGGGGACTGTTCAAACCCACATCCCACTTCGTGCGGCCAGGCTGCAGGCTGCAGCTGCGTAGGTCCCAGGCTGCAGGATGGAGGCTTTCCTTCGGTCCCACACCCACCCAGTTTGCCGCTGTGGGGGAGCCCGGGTCCCGCGCCTCCCGCACCCCTCCTCCCAGCTCCCAGGCCTGGCTGCACTCGGGGCTGGATGGCGTGAAAGTTTCAGCCTCAATCAGTACAATCTTCCCTGAGGTCACGTGAACAAATATGCTCGCATTTGAAGGCAGCGTCTGTATTTCCCGACTCTAAGGGGGTTTCCGGGGCTCTCTCCAAATCCAGAAACGACCACGTTCCGAAAGCAAAACAAACCCCGAGCTCTGGGGGGCCTGGGAGGGCTGGGCAGGAACCCAGGAGTGGGTGGGGGCGCGAGTGGCCGCCGCTGTGGGCCTGGGAGCGGACCGGCGGGCGGGTGGACCGACCTGCGCGCAGTGCAGGCGAAGCCAGCTCGGGGACTGCGAACTCGTTCCTCCTGCGTTTATTGGTAGTTGAACCTCAGCTTGGTTCTGTTCTACCGGGAATTCCGTGTGCTCGGGTATATGGCCGCGTCTGCGAGCGCGCAAGACCAGGGTTGGGACGGTGTTGTCTGCAGACAAAGGGGGAAGGCTAGCTCTGCCCCCCACTGGCGCCCACTCTGAGGCCGAAGACACCAGGTTTATGATAAATTGAGATCCAGGTAAGCAATTGCATGACAAAATGGAAATCTTTGGGCACCGGGCTGCTTGTTGCCCTGAGTGGTATACTAAATATGATTTATTTTGTGTAATCTGTGATCTTGATTATTGCCAATTGGTGAGGCAGCCCGCGTAGACTTAGATACACTTCTACATATACATCGAAGAGGAAGGTGATTAATCGTAAAGAGGTGCGCTTTCTGGGGATGTTCCCCACCTACCAAAAGGTTAAGGGGACACTACCTTGCCAGGCTAAGAGGGTGGCTGGAGGCAGGATTGCAGGTGGTGGTGGCAGTTTGAGGAGAGGGTCCCGTGAGGGGGTTGGGGATTGGAGTTAGTATTTTGAGGATAAATGTGCAGTTATGTGAATGGGCTGAAAATGAAATGAATAAAAAGAAACTTTTATTTTACACTGTCACTGCCAAAGTAAGATGAAGCGTCATATTAATTCTGTGTCTTGGGCTGCTGGGCTGGGTACAGGCATGCTGATTTATATGTATTTAAAATAAACTCGGTGGCCAGCCAGCTCCTTGCATTGTTCTAGGAGCCAGCTCCACACACTCTGCCTTTACCTCTTGCTGTTGACTTAGTTATTGCTCTCCTTGGGAGTTAAAATGCTACCAATCTTCCCCCCTACCCCAAATTAAAAAAAAAAACCCTAAACTAAAGAGTTTGGGTGACTTCTGCATACTTCTCACCAATCTAGGATTTTACTGCAATAAAAAAAAAGGTTTTGTAGGAAAAAAAAGGTTTGTCTCTGGGTCCCTCTCACCCAAAGAACCCTGAGTGAAAGATAAATCATATATTGATCCCCACACCCTACTATCCTTTTGTTTACTTGTTCCCGGTGGCTCCTGGCTGGGGGAGAAGAGGACAACCCATCCTGGGTCTTTCCTTGCCAAGGCCAGAGTGAGTGGCTCCAAGAGCCTAGATGAGAGTCTTCACTCCTGGAACACTTCTGGGGTGGATGGGAATAGACCTCCATAGAGAAGGAACTCAGAAAACAAGGAGTACCCTAACCAAGGTTGGGACAGGCCCCAGTGGGAGGTGGGCTAATTTCCAGGGGCCTTGCCATCAAAGGACAGTGGTAAAGTTGTTTTGTCAATCGCCTGAGCTTGGCTCCATCAGAATTTAAAGTCGGTGGACATTTTTTTTCCCCCCATCACTGCCTTGGAGCTGAGTGCCTGCCAGCTTAGTCAGCTGAATCCAATTACTGCGAGCAGCATTTCATTTGGCCCCGTGGAGCACTCACTTATAACTTCCCTGAAAATTTCAATAATCCCCACCAAGGCTCCAAGCTGGCCCTATCCTAAAGAGTTTTCCTGGGGTGAGGGTAGGATAGGGGGCCAGGGGCTGCCTGGAACCAGCTCTTCGTTGACAGCTCCCAGACAGGGCTCCAGCTTGCTCCCCCAGTTACTGGCTGTGGAAAGAACATTACACCAGAGTCGCCTGGGTTCAGCCTGTGAACTGGAACACGCAAGAAGCCAAAGTTGGGCCAGTGCTGGGTGGTGGGTGTTCATGGAAGGGCGCGCACCAGAAGGTGCGGGGTTTTCTACTGGTGGTATAACTTTAGCCAACTTGGAGTTTTTTCTTTTCCCCTTCCCAAGCCTCCTGTGCCCGAGCTCTGGGCGCACCGCGCACCCCAGAACACCCAGACGCAAACTTACCCCCTGTTCCTCCGCAGCTGGTAACAAAATTTAGCTACAGGCGTCAGGGATTGAGGTCCTAAGTGGCCTTTCAATTTAGCTCTTCCTCTGAGGGGATGCTCCTACTTCTAAAGAACCCATGTCTAAAAATAAATAAAAATGAAGCGGAGATAGTTGACGTCTGCCCACGTGAATATATATTAAGCGGCTTCGGAACCGCAGGCTCAAGAGCCCTGCTACCTTGAGCCTCTGTCGCGCTGCCCTTCGGGCTGAACCCAGCCGAGCAGCTGAGGGTTGGGGAGTGGGCTGGGGGATGGGGAACAGACGAGTGGCTAGCCCCCCTGGGCCCGGGTCGTCTGGGAAGCTGAAGCTGGGGCTCGAAGTTAGGAGCCCTACCGGGCTGAGATCTCTCTGAGGCGCTTCCGTTGGGTGTTCATTAAGGGGTGAGTTATTGCGATGCGAGCCAAAGGTCACTTCAAAGGCTTATGGCTGCGCGCTCTTGTCTTTAGAAGCGCCCGGAACGCTTTGTGTGGGGCTTTGCCGGGTGCAGTTTAGTGTTTGCAAACTACTGAGTCGACAAATTGCACAGGGCAGATGCAAGAGGGAGACTGTGTCTCTCTCTTTCCACCTGACCAGGGGCCATCCCCTGCTGAGCAGCAGCAGTGGTGAGCAGATTGGTCTGTGTTTGCCGGTGGAGGTGGAATGGATGCTTGTTTCTTAGGCAGCTTGCCACCTAGTCCTACCCAGGAGTGGCCAGCCCATGCCAAGAATAGGGCGACTGCTTACTTGGAATAAACTGAAGGAAACCATCTGAGATAAAGACATAATGTGCAAACTAGGAAACAGCTTCCAGCACCCTCTTTGCTTGGGCTCTGCTGTGCAGCACCACTTCAGAATCCTCCCACCTTCCTCTCCTTTCCGGTTGCCCTAAACTGTAGGCCTCAATTCTGCAGTCTGGGGTTGGGAATGGGAGCTTTTAGAGCTTGTTGAGGGTAGGAGGTTAAGCAGGTTGCTTTCCCTGTGCCTCTGGGCCTCTTGGCTCACGCACTGGCCAGAGGGCCGGTCACTTTGCTGAGGTTCATGTGGTCCCCATCCTGTCAAGGATTTTGGTGGTTAAAGCCTCCTCCCCGGAGCCAGCTATTCTTCTTTCTGCTGGGGAGACGGCATCTGGAATGGCTGTGGCACCACATACAATAGTCACATCGGTTATGACACCCTTAAAAGCGGGTAAGGCTTCTCCATGTGTGTTTGTAAGAAAAGAACTGGCTGCTATTGAGTTTTCCGTTTTGTTCCAGATCCGCCTCCACAGAGTAATCAAAAGAAACCGAAGAGCCTACAAAAAGAGTTAGAGACAAAATTCAAGAAAACACACATACAAAATTGTGGTGAGTGGGGATGGTCTTAAAAAATAATTTCCAGTACATTTCCATCTTTCCTGCGACTTAAGGTAACCATCTCAGGATTCATACATCAAGACATAAAACAAAGGGCAGCTTTGAAGTGGATCACCTCAGTGTGAACTGCTGCCTGTTACATGATAACCGATCATCGGCCTTCAAATTTATGGTGCTTTAATGGGGTGAGCCCAGTGCTTTAAATGCAGGGTGTGTTACAGTATTGAGTTATCTGGGCTAAATAAGAGTGATTTAGAATGCACATCGAGAGCTTCCCATAGGGGCAGAGAGGCTCAGGCTGAGAGACAAGAGAAACCTGGGTGACATGTACATAAATCCTCTTAGAAGCGAACCCCCAAAACAGTAGTTTCCAAAACCTGAAGTAGCAAAGCCATCAGAGAGAGGAGAATCCCTGGTGCTCCTCGAGATTCTTGGCGGCCACAAAGACATCCGTGGGCTTCTGAGGCCTTGGTTTATCAAAGGAGGGAGAAGAGCAGAGGCCAACTGGAACCTTAGACATTTTTGAGAGAAAATGATGAAACCAGCACTCAACCGCCTCCCCCTTTTCTTTCAACTTGCACAACTGATTGTATCCGTCCTCCATTCACTGCAATTACAGCGCTAGACGCAGCCAGACGACTGTGGCCTCCTCCCTTTGAAAGCAGTGTCCCGCCCCCCCCCTTCCCATGGCCACCGGGGCGAGGAGGAGCGCAGCGCGGGCCTCTACGCATCCTTCGAGCCTTCCTGGCGTTCGAGGTCCGGGTGCCAACGGGGCTTCGGTCCTTGGCGGCGGCGGCGGCGAGGCTGCGCGCGTCCCATCCCGCGTTCGCTGCGGAGCAGAGCTGCTCACAGAGGCCGGCGCCGGCTCTATATAATCCCGCTGCTCAAGGGATGCGCGAGTGGGAAAAGTGCGGAGTAGGGAATTCTTTTGCTGCGCTGCCTCCTACGCGGAGCCTGCTTTCCACTTCTGAAAAGTGGCGGGCCTTGGGAAGTGTTTTTCTTTTCATTCCTTACTGAAGCGTTTACTGCCGCCGTGGTCGCAGTCATAAATTTTGTTACAAACCACAATGACAGGTGCATTGATATGCACCGTGAGAGCTCCAGCTGCTTAATAACCCCGTCCCCTGGCCGCTGTGAGCGCCTTTTATTTATTCGGTATCATATTAGGTATTGATCCTGGGCAGAATTAAGTGCGGTGAGCAAGTATCAGGGCTCCACTGCCTCACAGACGCGGCTGGCCAGCACCACGGGGAAGCCTGGAAGTGGCGGTGGTGGTGGCTCCAAGCACTCCTTCCTTCCGGCTGGAGACAGCTCGGACCCGCTTCGGGGCCTGCAGTTAGGACTCTGAGCTGACTGGGACATCCAAGGACTTGGAGAAGAGACTAGCCAGTCCCACTTGGTGTCCTTTCCCCAAGAGAGGCAGGGGGTGGCGCAGGAGGGGACTGAGGTGGCTGCATGGTTCCACTCGCTGGGCTAGGGGTTGGAGAGTAAGAGGAAGCCTAGGAAAGGATCACTGAAGATGGGGGCTGGGTTGCACTGAACCCTCATTGACCACCCCTCCCCCATAAGGGCTTGCCTTCACCCCAAGGCATTTGGGTCCCCAAGCCCAATTGAGCAAAGGTACCAACCAGCGAGAAAAGAAAGCCGGGGGGGGGGGGGCCTGGGAGGATCGAAAAGATGAGCCACTGAACAGTTGACCATTGTCCAAGTGATTTATGACCCGTTCCTGCTTCTTAGGTTCAAGCAGAGTTCACAAGGAGTAGGGATTTCTGGAAAGAAGCCCCTTTTTAAAAAGTTTCATAACAATATTCTTAAGTTTTGCTTTTAAGAGAGGGGGTGTCTTAGGGTCACTGTATTTGGGGGGATCTGCCAAGCCTTTGCTGGTTGACTACAATGCAGCTGCTGCCTTTGTTTTTAGGGAAATGGATAGTAAGATAGTGGATCATCATTCAGTAGGCCTGGAAATTCCTTAAGACAATGCAAACAGGCAGGAGAACAGACTGGTTACTCAGGACACTACTCAGGATGTATACAACTTTTGAGGCGCAAAGGGCTTTCTCTAGGAAAATGCTACTGTGTGTGTGTGTGTGTGTGTGTGTGTGTGTGTGTGTGTGTGTGAAGTCATCTGTCCCATAGCCTGTTCATTTTGTAAAAAAATCTCTTAATGTGAATGGTCCCTCATCAAGATAAACTTGATCAGCTTAGGAGGCAGGAGGGGGATGTTTTGCTTCCACAGTTGTCAGTGGAGTGACAGAAGCAGCAGCAACTTTTGGTGTCTGTAGTGAACATTCAGACATGCAGAGGCTTAGGGCTGGAAGCAGGATCCCAAAAGATCTCTGCAACTTAAGTATCCCAGAGTGGCAGTCCTTTGGTCTGGGAGCAAATACATAAATAATGGTTACAGGATAAAAATTTAGTTATCCATTTGACACTCCATAAATTTAACCGTCAGAGAATGATACAGAAAATTAATTGAAAGAATTGGTCTAGCACTAATAGGTAGAGATCTTAGCTGCACACATTTGTGAATATCAGTTGAAACAATTTCTACAACGTAGCATCTTAGTATTATAGTATCCTTTAAAGGCACATCCCTCACCAAGATAAATGGTATATTGATTTACATTCTAAAACAAAACAGGCAGCAATACTACCAAACAAAAGCTAACTTGAAGACTTTTATAAATTGGTTTGGCTCTTTGGTGAAAGTTGATAGAAAATTGAGTGCATAGGGAAATGATTTTGGTACCTGTGGTCAACACATAAGCTGTCCACAGTGGAAACTAAGGAGAGATTATGGGAAGGAAAGTTGCCTGAAAGATGAGATCAAGAATTAAGACTAGGGAGCTGACCTGTGAGTTTTCTTTATCAAACAGACAAAAGTGATTGAATGGTACTAGTTATACTTTAACTCCTTAGGAGCTTTTCAGAAGAAGAAAGGGAAGGGAGGGCAAGAAGAACTCCCATCAGGAATCAGAGGATACAAAAGGGATAGAATTTTTTTGAGCTTCTTCTTGTAAGTCTAGGTCTATTCATCATGTCAAGAGAGATTCTCTCATTGGCTGAGTTGGGTGGGAGGTAGGGTACACTATATGATGCAGAGAGGTCAACAATAATATGTATTTATATAATAGATCCAGGGTAAAAGTGATAAACGCTGCATGAATTTCAAACTTTAAATCTCTCTACCCATTTCCAGTGTCATATCTTTAAAAAGAATAAGGGGACAAAACAAAGGCTATGAGAAATACAGATGGAAGGAGGAAACATTTTTAGCAGCAAAGTAAGTCTGCAGTCTTTAAATCCTGTCCTTGATTTTTATCTCCTAGTTTTCTACACTGCAGATTTCACAGTGGTGACCCACAGAATTAACTGAGCGGATTCTTTTCCTGTCATTGAAAGGTGGATATCTGGGTCTTCGTGAAAGATGCTGTGAAACCAGGTGGGGGATAAACTTTCTTTTTAGGAGTTCTGGCAGTTCTGCGTGTTATACTTCTTTCCTTTGTTAAAACACTGGAATTATGGGGTGGGGTATAGTTCAGAAGGAAGAATATCTGTTTAGCAAGCAGAAAGTCTTGAGTTCTATTTTCAGCACCAAACAAACAAAAACATTAGTATTACCCAAAAATGAATCCATTAATTAATTCATTCAAAAAGCATTTATTACATGCAGGGCACTTAATGGATGTTAGGAATATATAGATAAATAAGGCATAGTATTTGGCTGCAGTAAGGTCTGAGTTTAGGGGAGGAATCAGCCAATAAAATGTATAAAGCCATAAGTGCTTTATCCTGCAGGTTCAAAAACTAAATTGACAACTTTGGAGAAAGAAAATTGATGGGGGTGGGCAGGAGAAAGCCCCTTCCATATGGTAGAGTTGAGCAACAGAGGAGATAAGTCTTTTCTTATACTTAGGAAAAATTACTGCTAACTATTCCAAAGGTTCAAATAAGTTGAATTTCATAAAATCCCAGATCCAGAACCTTAGACATTCCTCCCCACCAGGAGGTGGATGGGAAGCAGAGAACCTGGGCTAGTCCTTCTACACTGACTGGTCTTGCCAATGACAGTCCCTCTGGGGCCTCTCACTTTTTTTCTTGGCAGGTCACCTGGAGGCCAGGGACTGGCCCAGCTCTCTCGGGATTCAGCATAAGTTGGAAGTGGTGGTGAAGGACACAGTGGTAGTCAATGTTATTTGAGCAGGGTCAGGAGGCCCTGGAACTTCCTGAGTGCACAATGCAGAAGGCTGCATACTATGAAAACCCAGGACTCTTCGGAGGTTATAGCTACAGCAAAGCCACTGACGCTTATGGCTATGGCACTCCTCATCAGCCCTACCCACCCTCTGCTGCCACCAACTCCCTGGACACTGATTACCCAGGTTCTGCCTGCTCCATCCAGAGCTCTGCGCCACTTCGAGCCCCAACCCACAAGGGAGCTGAACTCAATGGCAGTTGCATGAGACCTGGCACTGGGAACAACCAAGGTGGGGGTGGTGGCAGCCAGCCTCCTGGTCTGAACTCAGAGCAGCAGGCACCACAGCCCCCTCCTCCACCACCCACCCTGCCCCCATCCTCACCCACCAATCCTGGAGGTGGAGTACCTGCCAAGAAGGCCAAGGGTGGGCCCAATGCTTCCAACTCCTCAGCCACTATCAGCAAGCAGATCTTCCCCTGGATGAAAGAGTCTCGACAGAACTCCAAGCAGAAGAACAGCTGTGCCACTGCAGGTAGCTCTCTGAG
Organism: Dolichotis patagonum; assembly: GCA_004027295.1. NCBI lineage: Eukaryota > Metazoa > Chordata > Mammalia > Rodentia > Caviidae > Dolichotis > Dolichotis patagonum. The sequence continues at coordinate 8,789 of PVJX010002989.1, read as the reverse complement.
GGGGAGGTCATTCCTGGACCGAGTTTCCTACAGACTGGCCCCAGGAAGCCCCAATCACCCAGGAACCAAGAGACTCAGGGCCCTAAGAGCAACCTTGGAAGACATGTCCAAAGCCCTATTCCTACAGAAATATCCTTCCTTTTTATTGTCTTTGATTGAAGTCTTAGCTTTGTGGGAATAGGGTGCTCAGTTCTATTCTAGGCTGCTAGTGTCATTGATGAACAGATCTCATGTTTATTAATAGAAAGTTTTCCACTATACTGACATATTATCTGCTTTCCTGGGCTGCTGGTTATAACTCAGTTCCTTCTTCAACTCAACAGCCCTTCAGAAATTGAACACAGAGTTAGGCACAGTGGTATACTAGGCAGGCAGAGGTAGGAGGAATGCTTGGGCCCAGAAGCTCAAGGCCAGCCAGCTTGGGCAGCATAGTGAGACTCTGTCTTAAACAAACAAAAGAAAGAAAGAAAAGAGAGAAAAGAAAGAAAATTTGAAGACAGGTATCTCAAGTACAGATGATTATATAGCCCATATCACATGGATCAGTTAATAAAACTGAAGTCCAAGGAGTGCTGTGTGAAGAATTGTGCTCCGTAATTTATAAGCATTATCTAATTTTTCAAAGAATACTTTGAGGTAGGTATGTAAGACAGCCTCATTTTATAGATAAGGAAACTACTAGAGATGATATGTAACTTGCTTAAGTTAACAAAACTGCAAGATGGTGGATTTGAATCCAACCAGTCTGACTCCAGGGCCTGTCAGGCATAACCATGAAACTACCTGCCCATTTGAGCCCAGTTCACCCAGTCAGCAAATCCTTAACAAGGAGGTGCACATCCCAGGCAGAGAGGAAGTTCTGGGAAACAGAGCAGCCTGGGCTTTGTCTCTGTGCAGAGGGAGACCGTGGGGTTTCCAAGGACTTCTTTAGGTCCATCTAGCATGTGGAAGAAGGCGGGGGCTCACAGGAGTTGACACCAGCTCCCTGGCTAGCTCCTTCTGTCTGCTCAGACTGCTTGGTTCCTAACATTTTTTTTTTTTTTTTTGGCCTTGTGTTCTCTGCTGCAATGTATTTTCAGATATATGAGCATACTTCAGGCCCAGGGCTAGTTTGAGGCTTGGGATGTGGCTTATCAGGTCTCTGGTTGGCCTGCAGCTCTCTGGGGCTGCTCCTTCTAGGGGGAAAGTGTCTTCTAGGCTGCAAGCTCCTTCTCCTGCCCCTCCCTCCTCAGCTCTGGCTCAGGCCCTCCCTCCAGGGAGAAATCCATTTGTCTTCCCAGTGAGGGAGTGGACAAGCAGCTGAGAGGTGGCAGGGGTGGTGGAAACCCGTGTTGACTCTGCTGCACCAGCACTGCCATACTCAAAATGCTTTCAGCCTGGCCTTGGGATACTGGAAATGCCTAGGCAGTATTTTTTTGGATGCAGCTGGGCTGGAGTGAGGTGTTAAGATCTCTCACCCCCATTTTTTGCTGGGGAGGTGCATTCTCTAGGAACCAGCCCCTAAGCAAGGTAGAGGAGCTGCTCATACCCCTCAGTAGCAAACTGAGGAGGACTCTTCCAAGAGGAGTCTGACCCTTCTTTGACAGAGGGGAGGCATAATCATCTGCTCCTCGGCTCCCATTGAAGTCCTTATTGGCCTTTTGAGAAGAGATGGTGGGCTGAGGTGTGGGGAAGGGAAAGCAGAGTAAACAGGACTTCCGAAGGCAGATGCAGGTTTCAGGTGCAACTGATGGTAGACCTGGGGTAGGGGGTGTGAGTCTTCCCTTGCACTCTGACCTCTGGTGTGCCTCTTCCGCACCCAGCCAGGATCGGAGGTGAGGGAAGGGTGGCGGCCAGTAGAGATAGGGAAGCTCCCCTCTTCATTTCTGGGAGTCTCTACCCCCTCCCTCAGCGCCCCCTCTCTCTCCCTTCCTGCCCAGGAGAGAGCTGCGAGGACAAGAGCCCGCCGGGCCCGGCGTCCAAGCGTGTGCGCACGGCATACACGAGCGCGCAGCTGGTGGAGTTGGAAAAGGAATTCCACTTCAACCGCTACTTGTGCCGGCCGCGCCGCGTGGAGATGGCCAACCTGCTGAATCTCACTGAACGCCAGATCAAGATCTGGTTCCAGAACAGGCGCATGAAGTACAAGAAGGACCAGAAGGCCAAGGGCATCCTGCACTCGCCGGCTGGCCAGTCCCCTGAGCGCAGCCCGCCGCTCGGCGGCGCCGCTGGCCACGTGGCCTACTCCGGGCAGCTGCCACCAGTGCCCGGCCTGGCATACGACGCACCCTCGCCGCCAGCCTTCGCCAAATCGCAGCCCAATATGTACGGCCTGGCCGCCTACACGGCGCCGCTCAGCAGCTGCCTGCCACAGCAGAAGCGCTACGCGGCGCCCGAGTTCGAGCCCCATCCCATGGCGAGCAACGGCGGCGGCTTCGCCAGCGCCAACTTGCAGGGCAGCCCGGTGTACGTGGGGGGCAACTTCGTCGACTCCATGGCGCCCGCCTCCGGGCCCGTCTTCAACCTGGGCCACCTCTCACACCCGTCTTCAGCCAGCGTGGACTACAGTTGCGCTGCGCAAATTCCTGGCAACCACCACCATGGACCGTGCGACCCTCATCCCACCTACACAGATCTTTCGGCCCACCATTCGTCTCAGGGACGCCTACCCGAGGCCCCCAAACTGACACATCTGTAGCGGTCGCCGTCGGTCCGAACTTGCGGCGTAATTACCTCTTTTGCTTTGGTGGTGGGGTGGCGGGCGGGGCCCGCGGGGCAGTTCGGGCCCCCCTCTCCCCGGCTCCGGCCTGGCCGCTGCTTCCCAGCTCTCCTCCAGCGGCGGAGGCAGCGGCTGTGTGGCCTCGCCTGCAAGCGCATCCTCCTTGCGGTGACTCGCCATAAATCAGCCGCAAGGATCCTCCCCCGCAAGCCTGACAGTGCCATATACTGCGGACCGAGGGACTCTAATCTGGTAATGGTGTCCCGAAGGTAAGTCTGAGACCCATCGGAGGTGCGCCCTGCAGAAGGACTAGAGTTGGAGAGTCCTGGGCCTGGCCCGCATCTAGCTTAGTTTCGGAGATCTTAATTTATGTGCTCCTTCCCGTCCAGTAAAGGATTGCATCGGACTAAACGATCTGTATTTATTATTTGAAGCGATTCGTTTCGTTTCCCTGATTATTTATCCTCCTCTTAATGTATTTATGTGTATATTTGTAGAATTCTCCAGCCGAGCTTAGGAACGCGCTCCCAGGCCTTGGGCGTCACATTTCACCTTTTTTAAGTCCCCTTGGTCTGAACTAGTGGAGAGTAGTTTTGAACAGTTGTAACCGTGGCTGGTGTTCGTAGTTGATGTAAAGGATTAAGACCGCAAATTGTCCTTCATGGTTGTAGAATCAAGCAGCCCGGTGGCATGGCACGACACACCTTATTCATTTCTCAACAGCCGCAGCCCTGGCCACTTGACACAGTTTATTGATCTCAAATTGTCTGGTACTATTTGAACAAATATTTAGAATAAAAAATTTCTCAGTTGGAAGTCTATCTGTGTTAATCACACCCACTTGCAAGCAAATCATTCTTGCCTTTATCTTTTTGAACAATTCCAATGGAGGCCGAGAAAAAGAGCAACCCTTTGGAAGACATTATTTTATTTATTTGGAGTCTAGTACATAAATTAATTTTGGAGGTGATACTTGCTTACATTCCAGTTATTTAAAAGGGGGGGTGCAAATCTAGAAATGTCCTGTGTGGGATGGCTGGGACAGCGCTTTGCCAAAGCAGTGCCTGCCTTGCCGTTTTTTTTATTACCCTCTCTAGACACAATCGACTGTCACATTAGGGAGACCAGAGCTCATTTTTCATTTTTAAATAATAAAAAAAACTTTGAAAGAAAACTGACAATCAAAGAAAAGACACAGAAGAATTCATAAGAATTGAACTATGAAGAGCTAAGGTGCCGAAAAAGAAATGATCATTTGGGGACAGGCGCCTAAGCTTTCTCTAGGAAATGCTGGCACCAATTTTTCCTTTGTAGTGGTGGGTAGTTCATTTCTAAAGAAAACAAATGTTCTCCATGACGCAAAGTAATAAAAGTTTCACTACTGGAACATAACACGTGTAAATACCCTGTTTGTTTCTTTGTACAAAACGGGCAAAAACTTTGTCTTCAAAGATTTATAACCATTTTGTAAATATTAGTGTGGCTCTAGCTAGGAGCAGACAACTTACACTCACTTCTATGGGAGGGGACACTTGGAAAACGCCTCCAAGTAAGTTTCAATTCTTTTGTACTTCAGCAAAGTCAGCCCACGCATCTCTCTTTGGTTTGACAAATAATGCAACTCCTACTACATATGTACCCCGGGGACAAGAGGTGAAATTCCTATTGTGTGGAAATAATTTAACTTCTGGTGGGACAACAATTGTTTCTATTTGGATGTTTGTTTCACTAACTAATGATGGCTCAAAATACAGTTAGTTTGCTCCTCCTTTTGTGCTGTTTTTAAAATAGCATGTTAGAGTGGGGGCGGGGCATATTCTTCTGCTAAATTTCACTTTATCTGAGCAGGTTCAAAGTATATATGTTGTAGAAGTGTACTGACAGAATAAATGACTTCAACGGAAGACATTTCACCCACTTTCAAGGCTTAACATTGTTTTATATAAAACTTGCTTCCACGGGAGGAATTTCTAATTGTCTTGTACGAAATTATTTTTTAAACTATTAGGGGAATCAAATATCTCGTTGCCTTGCAGAGATTACAACCGTCTTTCTTAACTGGCTAGATATTAAATAGATGAATCGTCAGGCTGCTTAGATTCAGCCCGGTTTTCCCTCATCTCCTCTTCCTACCATAAATAATAATAATAAAAATACATAATGCATCATGGCTCCAGGCGTTTTCCAGCGCGATGTGTTACCGCAGTAGTATCTGCTGAGTCTGCGGGTGTCTGCAAAGCCCCAAGTGTCATCTGCGGCTTAGGGTTTCATGGATTAGACTTTAAACGGTGTCTCGCCAGGCTGACATCAGCTTCCTCTCACACGCAGGCTCCAAGGAAGTGCTGGGCTGGGGGCTCCCTCTCCAGGCGGCCGCAGCTCCCCACGGCCTCCTTTCCAAAGTGTGTGTTGGCAGGGGCGGTGCTGGGGCCGAATCTTCGGCTTTTCCCCACCTCTGGAGGTTCCCAAGACTTCCGAGAGTGGCTCCAATCCGTTGTCACTGGTGTGAGTCATGTGATGGGCACACTCGGTCGCTCCTGGCGCGGGTGGGGCGGCAGCGAGTCCTGGAGGGCGCGCTCCCACGCGGCTACCCGCCCGACTGAGAGCCGGGCCCGCGGCACCACCATTTAAAACTTCATAAATTATACACAAGCCGCCTTGGCCTTCACCGTTAAGTTCCGCTCTTCTTGAGCCTGCAATTAGTGTTAGGAAGCACTAAGCAAACGCCCGCTGAAGGACCCAAGGGCCCGAGGTTGCAAACCTTTTATTTCCCAGTGCCAACCCCTACGCAGCCGAGGTTTGCACACAGTCGCCTCCTCCCCCGCCACCGCCAGCGGTACACACTCGGCTGGGTTCCCGCTCTGCCAGGGAAGGTCACAATAGAGGCTCTATCTGCACAGGCGCCTGCCTCCTCCCTCCCCGGTCTAGGCGAAGCGGAGACAGACGAGTGGGGGAGGGGAGTCAGCCGCCAATGGCGCCCTGGGCCCTGGCCTCTCTTCTTGGGCAGGACCCGCAGAGGTCCCTGCGGGGGGAAGTCGGCAGGGGAAGCAGATCCGCACCCTGCCTCCTGCCTCTCCCAGGGCAAGTGCTCTGGGGGCAAAGCGGAGCGCACCAAGGCCTTGAAGTTGCTCGTGGCCTCCCGGCCCCACGCTGCGTTGAGGGTGCCCAGAGCAGCCTGAAGCCGAAGCAGGCGCGCCATTGTGTTCTGCTGCGGAGGAGGCCGTGGAGGGAGGAGGCCATCGCAGGCTGCACAGGCTGGCGTCTGGAGGTGGGAAGAGGCTGGGCTTGGCTTGCTCACTGGGGCTTTGGTCGCTGGGAGATCTAACTTGGCTGCCGAAGAGGCGAAAATGACTCTGAAACTCATGCCTTTGATCAGTTCTTTTTTCCCAATTCCTACCGCGTTGAGGGATATGTGTGGGGGTGTCAAGGAGGGCGGGGTCTCTTAAGATATGAAGACAGGGGTCAGGGCTGTAAGCCCAGGCCTGTGGGTGGATGAGGGGTAGCTGTCCACCTGGCATTCCTGGTGGTTCTGTACAATCAAATATGAATTAAGGCAGGGTGGAATAGCCTGAAGCAGGAGAGTTTTCCTTACAATCAGCAAGAACTTAGGACCCAGCCTGGAGTGGAGGGCCTAGATGGAGCTAACCAGGGGTTGCAGAAGCTACTGAGGAAAAGGCCTCCAAGCATAGTCCTGCCACTGGAGGTACCTTCTGCCTTCTGGTTTTCAGACTTTAGTCTCATCCCAGGACCTGACAGGGAATTATCTACCTACAATGCAATCATTAAGTTAACTATCCTTTGTACCATTTCTGTGTACAGGCTTTCACATGAGAGAGGGTAAAATAATTCAGAGCAAGTACCTTCCTTTTGGTGCAACCTCAAGCCCAGTCCCTGTTACACACACATCAGCCAAATTGGTTTCCTAGGCCCCACAGGCTGCTCACCTTGCTGAACAGGATTTGTCCAATTTTTATCTGTAAAAACTTTTTTTTTTTTTTTTTTTTTTTTTGGTACTGGGGATTGAACCAATGGCCTTGCACTTGCCAGGCAGGTGCTTAAGCCACTGAGCTAAATCCCCAGCCCTTATCTGTAAAAACTATTAAAAGACAGTGATTACCTATACTAGCCACGTTTCCCTTTTCCCCAGTCTGCACCAGCTAGCTGGCCCCAGTGAAAGGCATCTTCTCAGCCAGCAGGCCCAGGATCCCAGGCTCTCCATCTGTTGAGGTTTTTCATTAGGGAGGGTGGAGAGGATGCATGTGGGTGTGTTTAATAACAAAGAAGTAACTCTTCCTTCTGATAACTAGTGTTCCAGTGCTTGACCTGGGGAAGCCAGAGGCTTGTTGACACCTTCAGTATTCCAGAGACAGTCACAGGCTTATTTTGACTTTTATCCTGAGAATGAGTTGAAACTTCCTCCTGTGGTTCAAGAAGTGGCTAATGCCAATTATAGGTCTGAGACTGTCCTCTTCATCTGCAAGTCCTTGGCATTACTTTCTTTCAGAAACTGAAAGAAAAAAATAGAACAGAACTTTGTGAGTTGGCAACAGAGAGGCAGAAGGCTCCAGACCCCACAAGCTTATAGCCTCATCCTTCTTGGGCATTTTGAGTTCCCAGAGAGTAGTATATTTAGGGCCTTGGTAAGTAGGCCTATTCTTGGACACTCTGGGACACTTAGGAAGTTGAGACTGGATTGTCCTCAGCCAAGCCCTGACACCTCTGAGGGCTGGCTCTTGTAGATCTCTCTTGCAAAAGGCCCAGGTGGAGAGAAAAAGGGAAGAATTCTCAGCAATTACTGCATCGGTGGTGGCAGAGAGGATGAAAAATGGAAAAGATCATTACAGGGAGTGAAACCTTTGTTCTCACTGGTCACTTGTTTTGTACTACAGCTACAAATGTCTTTATATTTGGGGTCCGATGTTGGTGTCAAACGAATGTACTGTATATACTTGGCTTGAAATCCATCTTTTTTTTTTTTTTTTTTTTGCTTTGCGGTACTGGGGATAAACTCATAGTCTTGCACTTGCCAGGCAGGCTCTTATACCACTGAGCTAAATCCCCAGCCCCTTGAAACCCATTTTTAAACATTTCCCTGAGGTTCACTCCCACCTTGGTGACTTGAAAAATACAAAAACTATTTTTAGGCCAGTCCAATATAAAGCCAAGTGACCAAATGATTTCCTCGAATGATGGAAGAGCCAAGGATGATGAATACTCAATCATTTGCAATAGCTAAGGCAGATGAAAGGTCTCCAGGGGATGCAGAAGACAGAATCTATTGCATGCATCTTCTTATCCTAGATCTTGTGACAAAAATGAGGGTTTTTTTTGGGGGGGGGACCGCACCTAGAACTTGGTTCATGCTATGATACACAACACGCTACATACCAAGCATATGGCAAAATACTTTTGGGGGCATGGGATGGGGCTGAGTCTTGCTATGTAGTTCAGACGGATCTTGAACTAGCTATGTAGCGTAGTTTGGGCTGGCCTCAAACTAGCAATCCTCATCCTAGTGTTGGGCTGAGAGGCCTGAGCCACCACCCCTGGTGCATGGCAAAATATCTTGCCTGAATCCTATAGGTAGTCTCCAGCATTCTTATGTAAGTGTATGATCTAGAAAATCGCAAAGTGGGGTTTTAACATTCATACAAACCAGAGGAGGAGGAGATCCTAATTTAAACCAAGGTTCATAGCTCTGGTGTGGAGAAAGAGTTTTAACCTGAAAAGCAGGGTTTAAGATCAGGTTGGGAAGGCCAGCTGACCAAGGACCTTTCCTTAAGAGAGAAGAGCATCCCGCGCTTAAGCCTGGAGGCCGCCTTTTGATGATGGCTCTATTGTTCACAGCGCTGCCCTACAAACCCCAGACGCCTCCCAACCTCCTCTGCAGGGCCGAGTGGGAAAGTGGGTCGAGTGAGCGGCACCGAGTCCCTTGCTGCAGTCTGCTACCCCTTGGGACAGCGACGATGCTATCCCGGGCTGCGCGGCAGGGAACACACAAAGCCCTGACCTGTCCGGGCTGGGGGTTGTGAGGAGGAGGCCGGTGAGGACCCCAGGCGGAGCGTCCAGCCCCGCGGGAACAATAGCCGCTGGC